>OZ022509.1:81027983-81077399 GCA_963989385.1 Ctena decussata
AATAATATGCAGCGTCCAACGCACAATCGTACCCATATCTGATTACACCAAGTAGCCAAGCACGTCCTCGAAATGCAGTTTACAAGCAAATAATTCTTTCAGTTAACTAACAAACACAACGATACTTTAGCTGTTTAATCATATAGGTGGCACAAAAAATATCCTAAAAGAAAATGAATAAATTAATAAAAATCTCTCCAGCAAACAAATGCATCCATCGCTCTTGGAATCTCATCGGTACATGGCGTATACCGTACCAATTTATCTTCTTAAATGTTGTGTATGTATGCTTTTCTGCCATCATAACATTTGAGAGAAGGACGCTGTATGTGAATTCTGAAAGGGCATACAATCTCAACCAATGTACAAAATTCATATTGCAGTGATAGGCCATAGCGTATGTAGAACCAGATAAAGTTGGAAGGCTGAAGATAGCGATATATATAAATTGTGCAGACCTATGAAGGGGACAAGAGGGTTAGCCCATAAAGACATACGTAAATATGGAGAAGGTGAAATGTAGTACAGAGTTTATAACTGCATGGTAAGTGGACGGTACAAGAATGTGAAAAAGAATAAAGGTTAATAGATAAAGTTGGTAGACTGCAGTCAGTGTACGATAATGATGGAAAGTTCAAGACAGAAAGAAATGATGGACATGCTATCCCTATGGCAGTCACTCGTTATGTCTCACTGGAAGAATAGTTATTGCAGACAGTGCTGAGAAGACCAAACTAATGACATATAGTGCTGGCGACATCCAAAGGGAGGTCAAGGCTAAAAGACAGAAGCTTGGAACAGTTATAAGCTTCAAGTACCTTGCCTCAGATAAAGGCTCAAAATTGGGAGCTCTCTCAAGGATTGCACAATCCACTGCAACTCTGACAAAACTGAAGCCAATATGGAAAAATAGCAACTAATATCTTGGATCAAAGGTGAAACTGATGCGTCAGTTTCTGTCCGTCATATCCATTTTTCTGTGTGCCTGTGAGTCACGGACCATGAAAGAAGAGTTAGTGAAAAGAACGCAGGCCTTTGAGATGAGATTGTACAGAAGGTTAGTTTAGGTTACTGAACATTTCGTACAAGGACCATATAACCAATGAGGAGATTCGCAGGAATATCCTAGCAGCCATTGGTGATTATGATGAACTTCTGACTTTGGTCAAGAAACGGACACTAAGGTGGTTTGGCCACGTCTCAAGGTCTTCTGGTTTAGCAAAGACATTCCTTTATGGAACCGTGAAACTACAGAGACAGAGACGTAGACAGAAGAAGACGTGGGAAGACGATAATGAGGAATGAACAGGAATGGATTTTGTTAGCTATACTAGGGCAATTGAAGACAGGACTAAGTGGAAAAGGACAGTTGTAGAGTCATCTATGGTGTCCCAACGACATCACAAGGTTATGAAACAGACTAGACTAGATGATGGAGACAGATAGGCTGGACAGGATATTACTGAGCGTCACTGATGGGGTCTCAATCTGGCATAAAAAAAGAAAGACAGGCTGGTCAGACCACCAGGTACTGATGAGGTTTCAATTCAAGAACTGAGTAATAAAATCTGGTAAAATAGGTAGGATATCTGTTATCAGAGTCGTCACCTATGAGGTGTTAAGGAAAGAAACTAGATAATCTGGTCCAAAAAAGCAATTAAGATGGGTATGATATCTAGAGTCACGAACTATTCTATTTCTCTATTCTATCCTATAACCTTACAAGGTCGTTGGGGCACCACAGATGACTTCGAAACGGTCCTTTACCACCTTGTTCTGTTTTCAGCTGCCTAGTTAAGCTGCCAGTTTATTCCTGTCCACTCTTCAATATTCTCTTCCCACCTCTTTTTCCCACCTCTTCTTCTTTCTATTTCTTTTTCCTTTCACTGTGCCCTGTGAAATCGTCTTTGCTAAACCAAAAAGACCTTGAGCCTTTGCCACACCGCCTTAGTTTTCTTTTCTTTGCCACGGTCAGGAGTTCATCATATTTTTACAGTGGCTGCTTCGATCTTTCTGCAAACCGTCTCATTGGTTATATAGTCTTTGTGCTAAATATTCGGTAACCTTTGGTAGCATCTCATCTCCGAGGCCTGCATTCTTTTCCCCAACTCTGTTGTCAACGGTTCACGATTCATAGGCATAGAGATATATGGAAATGACGGACAGAAACTTGATATTCTGGGAGACGCCTCGATATAGACTGAAATGCTACCCAAGAGAGCCATTAAATCTAAAACATCCAACCTACCACCAACTATAGACTGAACTATTGAACCTGATGAGAAGGGAGGCAAAAAAGAAAATATCAGGATTGCTTCCCCTGAAAGTGTACGCTTTCACCATAAAGATAAGCATATTTTTTTAATACTACACGACAAAAGAAATTTTATACTTTTTGTAGATTTCAAGAAAATAGTTTTTGTAATTTCTAGAAAATATCATCCGATTGTCCCCTAGAAATCTTTTATTGACCGGTACAAGGTAATGCTTTTGTTGTGTTTCCTCAATGTTACCTATTGTTTGGCCCTCTTGTCTCTGTTCTCTGTTTATTGACCGGTACAAGATAATGCTTTTGTTGCGCTTCCTCAATGTTACCTATTGTTTGGCCCTCTTGTCTCTGTTCTCATGTGTTACCTATTGTTTGGCCCTCTTGTCTCTGTTCTCATGTGTTACCTATTGTTTGGCCCTCTTGTCTCTGTTCTCATGCACTGTGGTCACCTGAATAGCTGCCTATTTTTCTTATGTGTTTTGTTTTGTGTTTTGTAATTTAAAATAGAAAATAAGTAGATGTTGCTGCTGCTGTTCATTAGGGTAACTGCATGACCACCTGTTTGGGAAATTGCTGTCCATTTGTTATTCCTGAGCTGTGTCTATTTTTTACTTTACTGATCGCTTTTGCAAGGTCGTAGCTGCCTAGACCTAAATACGCAGGTGCGTATTGAAATTTCGTCAAATTGTCAAAATTTCAATACGCACCATCATATTTGCATGTAATTTGTAAACTGGGCAAGAATTCAGTAAAAACTGCTGACTGACATGACTATATGAAATGTCATACTGGCTTAATCGCATGGATTTCCCCCTCAAGGAGAATAAAGACCTGATTGAGCGTATCCTGTAATCGTCTCTAGCTTCGCCCTTGATTTGAAACCATGAACACAGTACTTGCGGCATTTAATTGTTCGGTGTGGCACCATTTGTCAAACGATCCTGTGACATTCTGTGTAAAACCATTTCGTCTAAAGTAAAAAGATAGGCAATGATCAGAAATTAATACAATCAATTCCCACATTCCGCTATCAAAACCATTAGGGAAAGAAACACATACACACAGAAACTGACACAAGTTTACGAAAGACACGCACATTAAACCGAATGCGTAGCTCTTTCCCAAACAGATGGTCATTCAGCTACCCAATAACAGCATCAACGTCTATTTTACCTATTTTTTATTTTAATTACAAAACAAAATAAAACAGAAGGCACATTGGGCAGCAATACAGGTGACCAAACCACCAGAGACCATAGACAAGTGGTCACAGCACAATATAACATCAAGGAACCGCAACAGAGGTATCGCCTTGGAACTATCCGCAAAAGATTACTGGGGGCTTAAACAAGTTTTACAGGACCCAAACCGCGCCCTTAGTTTCCGCAACGGTTCAATCAAACAAAAACGCTTAAACCACACAACAGATTGAACAAACTATACAAAAAACACTTAACAATTATTTGTACCTACTTTTTATCTTTCATTATAAAACAAAACAGGAAGCAAAGCGGGCAGCTGCGGGATTACCAGATGGCCACAATGCTAGCAGACCACAAACAAACTAATTAAGACACAAGAACAACAATGAAGAACCACAACAGAAGTACCGCCTTGGAACGGTGAGTAATAAGTCACTGGAGGGGGCGGGGGGGGGGGCTTAAAACAGTTTTACTGGATCCAAACCTCGCCCTCTGCTTCTGCAGTGATTTGAAACATTAAACTTAGCTGTTTGGTCCGCATGAAGGTTTTATAGCTCATCAATGAATCATGAATATAAGGTTAAAGCCTGACCATTAAATATATAAAATGTTTATGAAGGATAGCCAGATCGCTAAGCTGATAGTGACAAAACTAAATTTGAAAGCAAATTAATTAATAAACCGTTTTGTCTCTTTGATAAACTGGTGCACATGACCGAAGAAGATAATATTGTCCTTTACAGAAAGTGCATCGGAGCCGTATAATATGAAATGAACTCCTAGAGGATGAAATTTTCTGGTTGCTCGAAATAGGATTAGTCGTTCATTGCTATACCTTTCACATCTAAAAAAAATAATGTTCAGCATCTTCAATACTATTCCCACAGTCAGATATTGGTGAGTCTTTAAGATGGTTTTGATACAGATCGTTGTTAAGATTACTGCATCTGTTCCTTATTCGACAATGGAATACAGATCCAGTTCTCTTGACTTGGATAAAGTATTTCGGAAGTTGCGGAGAAATATAAATATGCTGTTTTATTTTTAATTTGAATGAGTTAATTGACGTTTCAGATCGAATAGAAAGAGGTAAGTTATTCCACAAAAGTGAACCTGAAGGAATAAAAGATTTAGCAAATATTTCGGTTCTTCTGTTCATAATAGTTATATTTTCAGCGTTTCGAAGGTTATATACAGTTCTCTCGGTAACAAGAGGAGGCAACATATTACATAAATATTCCGCTGCAGCACCATTAACAATTTTATACATAGTTATCAACTTCTGAAACTGGCGACGATCGGACAAAGGAAGCCATCCTATTTCGGTCATTAAATTATCTAATGAAACAGAACGGGTTAATCTGGTGACTATTCGAGCAGCTTCGTACTGAAATCGTTCGAGTTGTTCCTTTTCATACATTGTGCACCCATCCCATACGACAGAAGCATACTCAACCAAGGGTCTCAAATACGAAAAGTAAAGTTGATTAGGCGTTTTACGATTAAGCTTAAACTTCAAAGTTCGCATAACTCCTAACATTTTTGAAGCAGACGTTAAAATATTGTTGATATGGTCATGCCACTTTATATTCATTTATTTCTTTCAGGTGAATGAAGCTATACCAAACCTGAGTCTGCCCAACAATAGAAGAACCAGTTCGAGGGTACAGAAAGACCAGTTCCATTTCCATTCCCCAACCCATCCCCCCTCCCCTCCTTCCCTGCTTGATATGTCATAATGGCTGCTGTTGATGTCAGACTGGATGCTGACTACTGCATTAATTGTTGCTACTTTCTTTGTACATGTTTTCTATCTTTCCTTTTGTATATTTGAGCTCTATAGAATTTACACCTTACTTACAGTATGTCTAATTTTCATGTCATTGCCTGTAACTTTGTATTATACAAATGTATGGGGAGGACCGTAATTAATGTTGTAAGAACTTGTAGTCCAACCCAGTTGCTGTGTAGATTATTTGGCAATGAAATATGTTTAAACTAACTAATCAATGAACCATCACCGGAAACAAACAAAACCACTTTGTTAAAGGTACACTTTGGTACACTTTAAAATCAGAATTTAATGCAAATCATGTCAGCATCTTTATGTAACCTATGGGCGTAGCGAGGAGCAAGTTCATGATATGCTCATCCATGTTTTATTGGTAGTAAGTCAGTCTTAAGGTGTTTCCGATCGTCATGTCGTTTAGCAGTTGTATTGAAATCTTGTCAGATTTATAAAACTTCAGTATGCAAATATGCAGGTGCGTTTTGAAATTTTGTCAATTTGATAAAATTTCAATACGCGCCTGCGTATTTGCGTATAGACAACTACGCCCTTGTCACATATGACCAGCAGAAAGCAAGACATAGCTACTAGTTTTCCAGTGTCATTTATGGTAGCAGCGATGTGCGGTGTGAGATTTTGTAGACTTTAACTCGTCCGTTACTATATGGGGCCTCTTTCCCACATGTTTGAACAGGAAACACTCAGATCTTCACGGTATGATCAGTCTTCCATGTTCGCATATAACCAGCGGGCACATGACGTCATAACGACGCCCTGCTGAAGTCCTTGCGACATAATGCCGTCGCATAATGACTGATATAGAATCTCTTTTACCCAGAAATTATAACATATCATTAACCAACAATGCAATTGATTTAGTTAACTGGGCCCTGGTGTGTCTCATTATCTAAGGTATGTGAAAGAAACATATTTCTTAACAGAGACGGAAAATAATTTAGAAAAAAAAAATGAAAAGCTACATTTTCAAATTTGTTTTAGGTATTTGAGCACACTTTCGGGGAAGCACCACAGCTATTAATATTTCAGTTGTGCAGTATCCAATGCGAGTCAGTTTTAAAGAATATGATTTTCTCTTCCCGGGAGCCAACTCCTTTCCATAATTGTAGACCCTATTTTGGGGGGACTGTGTCCTCAAACGAAGCAAAGAGCATGTCCAAAATATTGTTCCCGTCGAAAATATGGCAGAATAATATTTACTCTTACCACTGTTGGCAAAATACCATGAAATTTAAAAGAACTGGGACAGATGGGTTTGGACAAACAGTGCAACTCCAGATCAGACAGTTCCTAGAGGAGCTTCTAGAGGAGCAGTTTGATCAGGTCCTACGCTGTTTGTCATTCCATCTTCATCTTTAGGATGATTTACTTCTTTGTAAAACACCGGTGTTCCATTTTCAGAAAATTACGGTAATTATTTCAGGTGTCCTAATTATTAAAATCTCTACTGTACCATAGTTACCGTTGCAGCAGGTCCTATTCTTTATTTACGCCATGTGACACCCTAAATAACTACATTGTAACTGGAGAAGACATGTTGCCAGTCGTTTTGACATGAAAAAAGGTAATAGTTTATGAAAACGCGTTAATTGATCGATAAAATGAAGTCTACTCCACAAATGTTGGTTATTCTGTTTTTCAGTCTTTATAACGTTTAATGTATCTTAATGACACGTTTCTTAAGAAAATCGAAGCCCCATTAGCTTGGTAGGTTAAGTGCTGGCTAGACTGATTTCAGTCGAAGAAGTAAAAAAATTCTCTTAACGCTATATTCATATTTTACAAATTTTACTTCTCTCTAAAATATACTCCTGGCTCCAACATCTTCGACTGATCAAATCTGTTTCTCTGATACAGAATGGACCCCTTCCATATAATTTCACTAACAGTACTTGATCGTCTCTTGAATAAACATTTTATAATAGCGGTCAAGTGCTGACCAAAGAAAAATTAATGACCGTTATAAAAGGGCTCCCTCAGACGATGCCGATCTTTTGAACTTAAAGTAAGAATTCTTCTGTATGTAAACCATGGTCAAAATTAGATTTGGATAGGTTATATGCGCCAAAAGTGTTATGCCAAAATCTTTACTGTTAGTAAAAAAGTGAATGTTGTGGTGAAATCTAAAGAAAATAAAATGGGAGAATTAGATAAAAAAAAAGGCCAACAAACTGAAAGCTTAAAGTAAGAAAATCAAAATGCGGGGCATACCATGTGGCCTCAACTATCAACCTCCTTAGAGGTAGGTCCAATACAAACATATGGGGTGTCTATGGAAAGCCAGAGTGGACCCTCGATTATTATTATTATTTTGCGTATGTACGCTGCACAAATTATAATAATGGTAAGAATTCTAATAATAATCGACACGGGTCCCATGCGGCTAAATGTCAGTCTTTTATTATTATTATTATTATTATTATTATTATTGTCTTATTATTATCATTATACGCCCATCATACTATAATTATTATTATTAAATTATTATTATTATTATTATTATTATACGCTCATTATACTATATTATTGTTCCAAAGATCAAGCTACGAAAACTACGAAAATAAAACTCTATGCCGACTTCTAGGTAAAGATTATTATACTATACAAAAAATATAATCATTCGCGAGCACGTGGTTTAACATTATTATTTTGCCGGAGATTATTTTGTCACTGAAACATTATTATTGTAGCAGTGCCCGGATATTATCGATTATTATTTTTGTCGCTGATTACTATTATTTTTAATTTTAGAGCGGGTATTGGCAATATTATTGTAGAGTAGTTCGATTTCCCTCCCTTATAATTTTTAACATACAGACTACAGATCCCGCTTTAGCTGCATCTTAAACATACATAAATGGATACACCTGCAGGGATAGATGCCTTGCGACTGAACGTCCTGTAAGCCGTATTTCATTTTTTTTCGGGGGGAGGGGGGGTGACGGGAGGTTGATAATGAAAGGCAATAGAACCCTGTTTACGGTTGGAAAGATTTCCGTCTCCAGGGGGTCTCAAACCCAGCGCTCAACCTACTGAGCAACCGGGGCTCTACATCCCAGGGGAAGAATCTCAGTCACTCCAATCTCTAAGCCCCCGAAAACCATGGCTAACTTTTCAAATGAAAAATTTAATCTGGGCAAACTTCCGACATGAAAAACATGCCCTGGATCAGATCCACCGAAGTTTTCGAAATTGTCATACTGTCCAAGGTTCCAAGAGTTGCTTCCCTTCGTAAGAAAAAAAAATACACTCGCTAGAGCAAACTTCCTCTCTCAGACGGAGATTCCCTAAATGAAGGATAACAACACAAACCCGGCCCCTAAAGAAGGAAGTACTATATTCCTACAAATGACCTCTCAAATACAATTATCAGTGGGACTGGAAAGTGTTCTCTGCGTGCCAGGCGTTCATTCAGGATTAGGAGCGGCGGTAGATTACGCGCTGGATTTCCAATCCATGATGCAGGTTCGATCCCCATATGGCCGGCTTCTCCGACTTTCCGAAAGGTACTTTAAACCGAAGTCCCATCCCCATATTACCTATATGCTGGTGGAACGTTAAACCCGAGCTCACTTATTCACCGATGGATGGATGGATCATAAGGTGAAAATATTTCATCTTAAAATCTTTCACTTAATTCTCCCACAGTCCAATTTATACTTCTCAAATCAAAGGCCTGCGTTCTTCACTCTAACCCTACTGTCAAGGTCCCCGATATTCAGTAAGTATCCTATCACTCATGGAAATTTAGGAGCGGCAGTAGTATAGTGGATAACACGCTGGTCAACCAATCTAGGGATCGCAGGATCGTTCCCCGGCTTCTCCGGTCCTCTAAATGAGTCCCGTCTACGTATGACCTACTTGTTGCTGGGACGTTTCAACCCGTGTTCAGTCATTAGTCGGGGGACTTATGAGTTTTCATCACGCACATTTGTGATGGTTTGCCATGCGATTCAGATGAACTGAC
The DNA here is from genome assembly GCA_963989385.1 of Ctena decussata. Taxonomy (NCBI): domain Eukaryota; kingdom Metazoa; phylum Mollusca; class Bivalvia; order Lucinida; family Lucinidae; genus Ctena; species Ctena decussata. The sequence goes on from OZ022509.1 coordinate 81,037,229, forward strand.
AGGATGTCTTACCATAAGGTACTTACTTAAATTCTTACCACCAGATGTCACCACACGTCCGAAGGACGAAGCGAGATGGAAAACCATAACATTAGTTTCTTTTTGTGTTATGGCTGACCATGACAAAGGCAATAAAACCCAAATACTTTTCTGTCGAGAAACTGGTTCAAAACCTTGAGTAACTCGTATAGCTAGCATCCGTTTATAAAATTGATGATGGATGAATAACTTGCGACCTTACGTCCGCTTCAACAGTATTTCAGTCATATCAGGACGATGGGAGGATGATAATCAAAGGCTGTGCGCAATGGAACCCCATTTACGGTTGAAACGATTCCCGTCTCCAGCGGGGCTCGAACCTGGGTCCGCTTTATCAGTAGGTCAGCGCTTAAATAGTCTTGTTTAGCTTAGAAGAGCTACGGACTGGACAAATATCAATTTTAAACGTCTATAGCGGACGGTCACACTGAGCATTGCTAGCGGGTTACATTGACATTTAGGTAGCTGAATTGAAAAATGTTTGGGTTATGGCAGTCCATCACAAATGTGCCTGATGGAAGACTGGTAAGACCTCAAATTGCTCATGTTAAGCACATAATAAGAAAAAGCTCTGATCAAAATACAAGCTCTTAGTTACGAATTTTCGGCCCTCATAGGTGAACACCTAGTGATACAGAATGAGCAACCAAACAAATCTCAAGGAAAGAATTCTATATGACAGAATGTGAGCAAAATCAGATCTGTTCTGTTCAGTTCAGTTCAATTTCTCATAAACACTGAACTGAACTAGACAGAACTGATCTCATATCGATTCGATTCTCATATCGACGTTGCCCCCGCACCTCAGCGGAACGAATCCATAGCCGCAGTAACGGGGCGTCGAGCGTCCGTCTTGCCGTTCCTCAAGTAAATAAATCTATAAGTTTTCATGAGCGAATGGCGGTAGTAAAGATGTATATCACACCTTCAGTAAAACATATTCTGATACCTATTACTTAGATATCCAAAAAGGTAGTAAGTTTTAATTGAAATAGTCTACATGTCGTACAAAAACTAATTTTACGATGTCAGTCAAACAAAATAAATGATAAAACCGATTACAAATTATAAAAAAAAGTTCATTATTTCCCTTGCATTTGCAAGAGCTCCATTTAGTCCTCGTCTGCTCACCTAATGGTTTACCTCACAATGAGTTTGCTCACCTGGGAATTTAATGTAAAACTAAGAAAGGATTTCTATACTTATGGTGTGAATTTCCCCTATAATCAAAAGTTACACGGATCACTGATTTTTGCTTTGCATTTATGACTTTGACGTGTAACTTGCATGACAAATGAATTTTCAAATGTTTGTGTTTATGTTAGTATCCGTTTGAGGATAATTTACAATTAATCTCAATGACGTCATACGTTGACGTTGACGTCATGGTTAAGATTAATTATAAATTATCCTCAAACGGATAGTTAAAATAATGATTAATTGTATACATTTTACACCTTTCAGGCTTACATTACTTACATAACAGACAACACTGAATAGTTTTGACTTGATGTATGTTACCTTGACCGCATTTCAAGGTCATTGTACACTATCTAATCCTTTAAGATCACAGTGCTGCTTTTTACAATTCTTCTCCTTTGGCTTACTGAGTATCGTCCCCCCTCCCCCTCCTCACTCATGACCCAGCTTCCCACTCATATATATTGCGTACAGTGGATTCGACAGTATCGGATCAAGTTCAATAAAAGTCCTTTTTTATTGTATATGAATGCTAAAATTATGTATGTTATGAGACATAACGATTGCAAAGCATCCCTTCTATCTATCCATGTCAAAATATGTACGAAATTTATTCACTAAAGAACAGATAACCTATCCAGACTAACAGAAGGGTCTTACGACAGTAACGAATCAGGTGTGACAGTATCGGACCATATGATATTATTTAATACAGGAGAGTTCCTCCGAGGCATTCTGCCAACCTTCTTAGCTTCAATAACTTTGCTACATAAACAGTTGGCCCTATTAAACTCCCAGAGCAAACTTTTACGGCCTTTCAATGAAATTTTTCACGTGGTCCTTCACCAGCAACGGTTATGACTGTTAATAGTTGAATATAAACAAATGTACAAATACTATGTAAATAATTCTTAACTCAGTAATCCTCTGAGCCCCTACATCATGCAACTTATCAAACAGTATAGACCATAATCTGCTTTGCAAACAGTGTCGATAGCCTTCATTATCATTCGATAGTGTTCGGGCGGGGATGGGAGATAGTTCACGAAAAGGATATAGTGTTACTTTTATACCGATCTTCTTTGAAAGTAGACACACCAGCCACTTAGGTAGTTGATTTATGGCTTGCTTTCAGCATCAGTCCATGCATTCAATAAAAGTTTTCCAGCTGATGCATGTATTTCAGGTCGAATTATAAAATGATCCGTTACTGTCGCACATCGGGGCCCCGCTTTTCAAGTGTATAGTTTCAGCAAAAACTGGGATGTCACAAAAATAATCACTGTCTGCATTTTTAGGGATGCCATGACACAATAACAAAGCAGACTTGGTTTCAATCGCCTAGTGATAAAATAGTTTAAATAACCGAAATCTGTTTTGGGAGTAACGAGCAACAGACAAAATGCAAGCGCCGCTGAAGAGGGGTTAAGCTTTTCAACAACTCTGATTTGTTTCATAGCCGCGCAATTTGATCGAAATTTTCACTTTGCACTTTGCCATTGGTCTAACTTGATGACTGTAATATAACGATAAAAATGTTTTCTTCATTTGTGAGAAAAATGGGTGATAACTTATGAGTGATCCGATACTGTCGATGATCCGATACTGTCGAGTCCACTGTACCTGCCATGCATAGGTCTGCTGCATAAAGGAAATGCTGTGTCACGAGGGGGAAAGTACTTGTATCTTAATTATAGGGAAGCGTTTTGGCTGTTTTGACCGGAAGTGTAACTATGGTTTTGCAAGTTTAAATACCAATAGGCGTAACAAGAAGAAAATCATTGCTTTGTATTGTGATATGCATGTATTCAGCATGCATTTATGACAAAAACTTATGGAATGAATGACCGATTTCAATATTTTTATTACCTCAAAAAATGAGGTAATTAGGGTAGGTATGGTCGGCTTGGATTATCTCCCCATGTCTTCAGGTCTGAATCACAACTGATCTGATTTCACACAGTTTACATATTTGTGGAAGCTCTGCCGCTAAGAAAAAATATGCACACTTTATATTTTTGAAACTTCGTATCTGTCCCACCGGTCTAAGGGGGAAAATCCTCGACTTAAGCATAGAAGTCCTTAACTCTCCTGCCCTTTAATCGATTTAAACTCACAATTTGAGGAATAACTAAAACACCAATAAATGAAATTTCATTGACTTAACTTCGGTAACAATATGTACCGTTATGACATGGTGACGCGTGTCAAGTTTTGTCAGAATTGCATCATTAATGCCAGAGTTATTGCCCTTGTATTGATTTAAAACCTAAAAATTGCCCAAAACTAAGGTACCCGTGAATGAAATAAAATGAAACTGAAGACAATAAAGTATTGAATATTGGATTAATACACTCACAGATTTGCCAGAATAGCGTCACTAATGCATGAGTTATTGTCCATTTATTATATAAAAATCCACAAGTTAAGTCGTCACTAAATTGACAGTTAACGAAATCTAAACCTTAAACAAATCAGACCCACTTTGTTTTGTGGGGGTGGGGGAAGGGGCGATTAAAAATCCCCGAGTTCGCTTGTTCCAATTTAGGGCACACTGGGTGCGGATTTCATGACTTATTGGATTTGAAGAAAGTGGTAGGCCATGAGTCGCTGGTGGGAGTCTAACCCACGACTCCCTGCGTGAAAGGTAAACACAGGGCGCTCTGCTCTACAAAGAACACCTTCCATTCCCCTAAAGAGAACACTTAGGACACTGTAAAGAGAAGTTGTTTGTATATTATATTTGATTCCCTGTTCTGAACCTGAGATGAGTTTGCGTCAGTGGGAGCAGATTCTTTCCTACTCACAGAGGTAGGCAACTCTTGTGACTTCCTGTTTGCTTCCCTGGGCCGTAACGCTTTCGCAAGGGGGGGGGGTCTGCTCTGGAGCAAATTCTTTCATTAAGGAGTTGGCTCCAGTTTGGGTGCCCAGAGATTTGGGCGGCTGAGTCACTTCCCAGTCACTTTATCATTTATATACTTTAACATGTAGGCTTGGTAAGCGAGCAGTAGCCAGGATCTGGAAATTGTATGTACCTAACATTTCGTTGGTGACAGTTGGCGTCGTTAAGTGGTAGTTCAGTGGTCAGCGCAAACCCGGGTAGTGGCGATAAGATTTCGGCATCTGAACACACTTCATTCACTTGCAGAGATGACATTAGAAAAAAGTGTGCCGTCTTTTGGATCGAGACATTAAACTGGACCCTCTGCAGGGTGAGGCATCCCCTGTGCAAATGAAAGATACCTTTCGTATTCACATTGCTACGAGGAGGTTCATTCTGCAAAACTGGAGTGTGCATCGTACACCTGCTCATAATCCTCAAGACAGTGTACATAGACCGAGAACTTCTAGACATGATATGTGGGTGCACCTCCATACATCTGTGCCTTCAATTTCAATTTTCTTCCCCGGTCAACAGGACCCTTCCTGCGGTGGGTGATTCTGGGTTGGATTGAGAACGCCAGTTTCTTAGGAATGAGATTTTTCCTTTGATGTAGCCCCGTTTTGGGACAGGAGCGTATAGATGTTGGGTGAACTGTTCAGTTCAGTTCAGTTCAATTCTCCTAACGACTTTGGATTTTAGATTTAAAAAATGATTTGATTAAATTATTTTTGTAGACTATTTTCAATAGTAAATCATAAAGTTTTATTACTAAATAAACGGGTGTATTGGACGCCTGATGGAAGGCTCTGGACTTAACGAGCTTTTGGAAGTAGTTTATGCTCCCAACACGGTATCTCATATGTTGACTGATAAGGCTGTATCTCGAGCATTGAGGGGACATTTTCTTGTTGGTGACAGCTTAAATGCCATGCTCCATGCTAGGCTGTTTGACATTCAACTGCTAATCTTACTGCAAGAAAAAGATCTGGATTCAGCAGAAAACACTTCTGATTTGAGGCCTGAAGAACTTTCTGAAGTACCACACTCAGACGAATCTACATCTGATTCAGCACAAATTGAGGGCAGGTTAGACCGTGTAGAAGATAAACCTCACACTGTAATGGAGACACTAATGCTTAATGCCACTTTGAAAGAAGTATGTGATTTATATGAAACATTGATGAGCGGAGAAATTGATGTGGAAGCAGTTTGTGAAAACCCTGTTTTAAAGACTCTTGAGGGAACACTTCTAAATGAGAAAAGAGCCTTGTTAAACTATCGGACTGCAAAATTGTGGCTTCAGTACGTGACAATGATTGACCTTTTACGTAAGTTTCTTAATGCAGATTGCACTGGTAACTGGCAGCTACACCTTCAATCAGTGAAAGAAATGCTTCCCTATTTTGCCGCTGCTGGTCACAATTGTATGTCAAGTCAGCCTACATGTATCTGCAGATGATGGGAAAACTGGAGCATGAACATCCTGATATCTACCAATTATTCAATGACGGTTATCATGTGATAAGAAGGAGTGATCGTTACTTGGCTGGTCTATCATCTGATTTAATAATTGAACAGGTTCTGATTAAAAGCATCAAGTCTACTGGTGGTTTGACACGTGGCCATGGAATGTCAGAATCACAAAGAACACAGTGGCTCCTCTCGATGCCAGCATGTACTGAAATCAACAATTCCATGCAAACGTTCATAACTGTAGATTATCACACAAGTGATCAACATGTAGAATCTAGCCTGTCAAGAAAAGCAAGAGACCAAAAGGACCGTCTGAAATGGTTGTCATTCCTTCAAGAGAGAAGCCCATTTGTTGAAGAAGTTTCCTTGAGAAATATTGAAACTGGTGTAGAAGGAGATCCTTCAGTCAATGTTTACATAGCTAAGGAAGTTGCAGATCGAGTTATTGAATCAATCGTTGGAAAATCTGTGACAGAGTACAGTTTTAAAAAGTCTGAACAAGCTGTGACCTTAAATGCCAAACATTCTTTAAAAATTGGCGGAGAAGCTCTTCACGTTGATTCTCAGCTTCTGTTCCCGAGACTCGAAGCTACTGCTGGTAGACTCGTCGAAAATTATTCTGAAATCTTTTCTTATGAGATATGTAGCTATCCTGCCTCTCTCTTCGAAGCATCTGGTCTTCTTAGACAAGCAGATAAGCCATCTCTGGCCTCTGCTATTTGGTCCCTTAATGTATGTGGTGTTCAAGAAACTCTCACTGAACCTTTACAGTACGTTTTAGATGGCGGCTCATTAATACAGTGGTTACCCTGGGCACGCGGAGTAACATTTTCAGCTATATGAAATATGTATGTTGACTACGTCAGTCGTAGATATCAAAATGCTTTTACGAAGATAAATACTATGCGTCTCACTTTTAAATCATGCGACTCGATTTAAGCATGTAGATATTCACCTTAAAATCATGCAACACGCTATGCAGTGAAAACTGCCACGTGAGGTATTCACCAATAATTCGTGCATGACCTAGCCACAATTTCCGTAAATGTTTTATTACCACAGTTACCCTAAAAACTGTAGCCCTACTGATTGAAAGGATTAAGATAATTTCAACGACATAGTCGACGATCCGATTCATTTCGTAACACATTTATCTGTAATAATTGATATGATATAACATTATTGCTGTGAGTTTTATTTCTAAGAACCTATTCTGCCTCTGCCAGAATTTAATCTAGAAGCTTAAGATAGAATTTGGCACATTTTCTTGTTGAATGTAAAGCCATCTAGGTCTAAAAATGATATAAATTACCCCAACCACTTTATTCGGCCTTAAAATCTTAAGTGAATTTTCGAAGGTCAGTAGCTGAACTGCAACGATAAATATGTCATACTGATGACTTAGCTTAGCATAAACATGCTTCAATTTAGAAAACTGATCTCTGAAGGCATGAGAAGTCAGAAACAAAGGCACAAAGAGCAGAATACTGCATGCATAATAACACAAACAGCGCAACATACTTATGAATAGTCTTTGTAAATCTCCTCGGCAGGAAATATGTAGGGGACCACTAAACATTGCTACGTACTAAACATGTTAGCTCCGGGCCTTATGGTTTCACAGAAGAAGATAATTTATTAAGATTCTAAGAAGTAAGAGAAGAAGATTTTTTAAGTTTTTTTTCCCGATTTTAAGTCTATTGTTGCCAATGATCTCCGTGGGGGGAAGGCGCGGGGGCATGGAAGAGGGGCGGGGGGACAATTTGGATCCCAGGGGCATTGTTTGAAGGATTTATGTATCTGACCACTAAACATCGTTACCTACTAAATATGTAAGATCTGGGCCTCATGGTTTCAGAGAACATTGTTGAAGGTTCTCAGCTATGTAGCCCTATATTAACAAATAACCCCCTAGGGTGGGGCCTGTTTGGACCCCAGGGGCATTGTTTGCAGGATTTATGCAGGGGATCACTAAACATTGCTACATACTAAATGTTTAAGCTCTGGGCCTCATGGTTTCAGAGAAGAAGATTTCTTTTAGTTTTTCCCTTCATAAGACAAAGGGAGCTAATGACCCCTGGGGCGTGGCCAATTTGAACCCAAGGGCCATGATTGGCAGGATTTATGTATGTGACTACTAACCAGTGCTTCATACTGAATATGTAAGCTCTGGGACTCATAGTTTCAGAGAGGAAACTTTTTCAAGGTTCTTAAAGCTATATAGCCCTGTATAAACAAATGACCCCCTGAAATGGGGCCAGTTTGGACCCCAGGGACATGGTTGGCAGGATTAATGTACGGGACCACTAGACACTACTACATACTAAATGTATCAGCTCTGGGCCTCATGGTTTCAGAAAAGAAGATTTTTTTTAAGTTTTTCCCAGTATAAGTCTATGGGGTGGCCAGTTTGGACCCGCGGGGCATGGTTGGCAGGATTTATGTATGTGACCACTAAACATTGCTACATACTAAATATGAGAGCTGTGGTTCTCATGGTTTCAGAAAAGAAGATTCTTGAAAGTTTGTTAGGCTATTTAGCCCTATATAAAACAATGTGCCCCTAGAGTAGGGCCAGTTTGGACCCCAAGGGATGAATTGGCAGGAGTGATGTAGGGGACCACTAAACATTGCTACATACTAAATATATATGCACTGGGCCTCATGGCTTCAGAGAAGACGATTTTTTAAGTTTTTCCCATTACAAGTCTATGGGGCTATATGTTGCCATGGCAATCAGAGTTCCAATCTGATCTGCCCTTTAACCATTTGCAGCCAATTCCCTACCCCAACAATGCTGCACCTAAAATTTGATCAAGATTGCACAGATGGTTTAGGAGATATTTATGTTTAAAAGTGTGGACGGCGACAAGAACTACGGACCAAGGCTGCACTATAAGCTCACCTTGACAGGTGAGCTAATAACTTAACAAACATCCCTTATTTTAACATGAAATTTCCAAGTCCATGACCTTGACCTCAAGATAACTGAGTGGGCAAGGGTGTAAAACGTAAGACCATTATCTAGCATACGTGACAGTATCAACTTAGGCTATCAATGGGTTAAAGAGATATGGGTGTTTAATAACCTAAGACACCCAAAAGGTGGACATGGACGCGGATGCAGACACGGATGCCGACACCGAGTTGACAATAATAGATCTTCCCGAAGATCATTCAGGCGAGCTCAAACAATGACTTCTTTCGAGAGGAGTGGGCGGGGTGGGGAGGTGGCTAGTAGGCGGGAAGGAAGTGGGGGACAGGGGATATAATTTGTAATTTAGAACCAGAAAAGTAAACATGTTACCATTTTTGAATGCAAAGATGTTTTGGAGGTCATCACCTTATATCACAATGCATGTCCAAGTTATCTGCATATTAATCCTCTAGTGGATTATCCTTTCAACACATGAAGTATTTAGCCAGGTCGCATAGTGCAGTCGGTAGCGCGTCTGACTCAAGAGCTAGAGGTCCTGGGTTCAATACCCGGTCCGGCTACTTACTTCCGTTTCTTCTTCCGCTGATTCAAGAAGGACAGTTTTCAGTTACTGGCGAAAGTATGTTCACTTAGTACTGGTTAACCGCATAGGAGGTCTAAGCCGGCCAAAGAATAGTGTCGTAAGGTTACCTGACCGTACCGACATGACCATGGCTGTTTACCCTGAGGCAACAAAACAACAATCTCAGATGTTACGTCATTTGATAAATAGGAGTTATATCAACCTGTTTACGTCTATTGTTCTGCTTCAATCTGCATTTATAAACATTGATTCTGTTCACTATCTTCATTACCATCCACATTGTCCATCTGAATAGAGGTTATGGTTAAAGCAAAATTCGCACTGGTGGGTGGGGTAAACCAATAGTAATAATACTATATGATCGACCGGTTATGCATAATCAGCAAATCTAACGGTAGAAAAAAAGCTAAAGAACAGTATATAACTGTTTTATCAACGACCTCTATGGATTCAACCTTTTAGAAATGATGTTTAGAAGTGGCTTTCCGACCAAAAGTAGCAGTGCAGTGGTTTAATTCCTTCGAAAACAAGACATGAAAAAATCAAGTTTCGCATGCTCCGATTTTGTCCTGCTTTTAGTATGTTATAAATGTAGGTCTTTGGAGCTTATAACCGCAAAGAAACCTTTTGTTGCAATTTGTTTTAGGTTACCCCACAATTTGACTGGACTATAACTCTAAACAATGAAAGAGTAAACAGTGAAGATACAGCACAAACGGCTCAAGACGGAGTTGCTTGAATAGAGTTTACACTGTTTGCCATGTTGAAGGTTATTTACATCAATGGAGAGCGAACCTCACTTAGTAAAGTAAAACGATATGCAATGATAAGGAATTAATACAATCGAATCCCACATTCCGCTCTGAAAACCAGTAGGGTGAAGCACATACACATAAAAAGATTGACACACTAATTCACGAAAGACACGCACATTTTTTTCAACCAAAATATTAGGGTTTTACAGATTTCAACATCAGGAATTTTAATGAAACGTTAACTAACGGTTACATTAGTTTTCTGACATTTTTTGTTGGAAAATAAGAGAAGCTTTTGCAGCGCAAAAGCTTTTCACATTTTTTGAACAAAAATATTAGGGTATTTGAGATTGGACCACTCGGTACATTTGCTTCAAATTCTGTATGCTTATGTAATTTAACATTGCCAAGCCACTGGCATGCAAAACTTCTTATTGCACAACCCGCAGGTTTGCACAATAATCACTGTGTGAGTCCGACGTCCGTCCATTATCAGTTAGCGAAAACCGTAATCAGTTAGCGAAAACGCTTATAACTCTTGAACCGCATGGGATATTTTGACAAAATTTTGCATACTTATACTTGTCAACATTGTCTAACGACTCGCCTGATAACAACCTTATTTGATGGACGAAGTCTTACTGAACACAAGTTGAAAATTTACGGCCAACTACTGAAAATGCTCACACATCTTGAACACCGTGGTAAATATGGTTCTAATTTTGTATGCTTATGTATTTTAAGATAGTCCAGCCCTCGTCATGCAAAATAGTGACGAGGCTTCACCGAGCAGTGCAAAAGCTTCTCAAATTTTTTCAACAATTACATTAGGGTATTTGAGATTTCAACATATGAAATTTTAACAAAAATATTATGGTATTACAAATTTCAACATCAGAAATTTTAACGAAACGTTAACTAACGATTACATTAATTTTCTGATATTTTTTGTTGAAAAATATGAGAAGAAAAAGCTTCTCACATTTTTTGAACAAAAATATTAGGGTATTTGAGATTGGATCGCTTGGTACATTAGCTTCCAATTTAGTATACTTATGTAATTTAACATTGCCCTGCCACTGGTATGCAAAACTTCTTATTGCACAACCCGCAGGTTCGCACTATAATCAATGTGTGAGTCCGTCCATCCGTCCGTTATCAGTTAGCGAAAACCGTAATCAGTTAGCGAAAACGTTTATAACTCTTGAACCGCCTGGGATATTTTGACAAAATTTTGCATACTAATGCATGTGAACATTGTCTAACGACTCGCCTGCACAACAACCTTATTTGATGGACGAGGCTTTGCTGAGCACAAGTTGAAAATTTACGGCCAACTACTGAAAATGCTCATAACTGTTGAACTCCGTTGTAAATATGGTTCAAATTTTGTAAGCTTAAGTATTCTAACATAGTCCAGCCAACAGCATCCAAAACAGTGACGAGGCTTCACCAAGCAGTGCAAAAGCTTCTCACATTTTTTTTCAACAAAAATATTAGGGAATTTGAGATTTCAACATCAGAAATTTTAACGAAACGTTAACTAACGATGACATTAGTTTTCTGAAATTTTTGTTGAAATTTTCACAATTTTTTTCAACAAAAATATTAGGGTATTACAGATTTCAATGTCAGAAATTTTAACGAAACGTTAACTAACGATGACACTAGTTTTCTGATATTTTTGTTGAAAAATATGAGAAGCTTTTGCAGCGCAAAACTTCTCACATTTTTTTCAACAAAAATATTAGGGTATTGCAGATTTCAACATTAGAAATGTTACATTAGTTTTTTGATATTTTTTGTTGGAAAATAACGAAACGTTATCTAACGATGACACTAGTTTTCTGATATTTTTGTTGAAAAATATGAGAAGCTTTTGTAGTGCAAAAGCTTTTCACATTTTTTCAACAAAAATATTAGGGTATTTGAATTGGACCGCTTGGTACATTTGCTTCAAATTTTGTATACTTATGTAATTTAACATTGCCCAGCCACTGGTATGCAAAGCTTCCGTGCGTCCGTACGTTATCAGTTAGCGAAAAGCGTAATCAGTTAGCGAAAATGCTTATAACTCTTGAACCGCATTGGATATTTTGACAAAATTCTGCATACTAATACATGTCAACATTGTCTAACGACTCGCCTGCATAACAACCTTATTTGATGGACGAGGCTTTGCTGAGCACAAGTTAAAAATTGACGGACAACTACTAAAAATGTTCATAACTCTTGAACACCGTGGTAAATATGTTTCAAATTTTTGTATGCTTATGTGCTGTAACATTGTCCATCCACCGGCATGCAAAACAGTAACGAGGCTTCACCGAGCAGTGCAAAAGCTTCTCACATTTTTTCTACAAAAATATTAGGGTATTTGAGATTTCAACATCAGAAATTTAAACGAAACGTTAACTAACGATTACATTAGTTTTCTGATATTTTTATTTCAAAAATATGAGATGCTTTTGAAACGCAAAAGCTTTTCACATTTTTTTCAACAAAAATATAAGTGTATTACAGATTTCAACAACCGAAATTTTAACGAAATGTTAACTAACGATTAAATTTGTTTTCTGATATTTTTTTGTTGAAAAATATGAGAAGCGCAAAAGCTTCTCACATTTTTTCAACAAAAATATTAGGGTATTACAGATTTCAACATCAGAAATTTTAACGAAACGTTAACTGTCGATAACATTAGTTTTCTGATTTTTTTTGTTGGAAAATATTAGAGGCTTATGCGCTGCAAAAGCTTTTCACATTTTTTTCAACAAAAATATTAGGGTATTACAGATTTCAACATCAGAAATCTTAACGAAACGTTAACTAACGATTACATTAGATTTCTGATATTTTTGTTGAAAAATATGAGAAGCTTTTGCAACGCAACAGCTTCTCTCATTTTTTTTCAACAAAAGTGTTAGGGTATTACAGATTTCAACAGCAGAAATTTTAACGATACGTTAACTAAAGATTACATTAGTTTTCTGATATTTTTTGTTGAAAAATAAACGCTTCTCACATTTTTCAACAAAAATATTAGGGTATTTGAGATTGGACCGCTTGGTACATTTGCTTCAAATTTTGTATACTTATGTAATTTAACATTGCCCAGCCACTGGTATGCAAAACTTCTTATTGCACAACCCGCAGGTTTGCACTATAATCACTGTGTGAGTCCATCCGTCCGTCCGTTATCAGTTAGCGAAAACCGTAATCAGTTAGCAATGACGCTTATAACTCTTGCACCGCATGGGATATTTTGACAAAATTTTGCAAACTTATACATGTCAACATTGTCTAATGACTCGCGTGCATAACAACCTTATTTGATGGACGAGGCTTTGCTGAGCACAAGTTGAAAATTTACGGCCAACTACTAAAAATGCTCATAACTCTTGAACACCGAGGAATATAGGGTTCAAATATTGTATGCTTATGTATTTTAACATAGTCCAGCCACCGGCATGCAAAACAGTGACGAGGCTTCAGCGAGCAGTGCAAAAGCTTCAACAAAAATATTAGGGTATTTGAGATTTCAACATCAGAAATTTTAATGAAACGTTAACCAACGATGACATTGATTTTCTGGTATTTTTTTGTTTTAAAAAAAGAGGAGCTTTTGCAGCGCAAAAGCTTTTCACATTTTTTTCAACAAAAATATTAGGGTATTACAGATTTCAACATCAGAAATTTTAACGAAACGTTAACTTACGATTGCATTAGTTTTCTGATATTTTTTGTTGAAAAATATGAGAAGCTTTTGCAGCGCAAAGCTTCTCACATTTTTTGCTACAAAAATATTAGGGTATTACAGATTTCAACATCAGAAATTTTAACGAAACGTTAACTAACGATAACATTAGTTTTTTGATATTTTTTGTTGAAAAATATGAGAAGCTTTTGCACTTCAGATAAGCGAACTGTGCTTATCAGCTTTCACATGTGCGCAGTCTGCTCAGTAATTGCACGGAGTCAGATTATCAAAACACGCAACATCTTATTGATTACTGTACGTACTATATTTTTTCCGACTAGAATGCGCATTTACGCATACTAGTCTTAGCAGTGTCGGTTCTCTCCTCAAAGGTTCGGAACGAAAGGTTTTCACACCTATAAAACAGCTCATAATTTTAAAAGATTTGCTTTAATCAGCAAGGCTATAAACTCGGATAGAAGCTACATGATTTTACAACGCATCTATAATTAGAAACTGAAAGTACAAACGGTTTGAAGGAGTAAGTGCGTATTTTAAAACATCATTTTATGAAGAAAATAAAATCGGTTCTAAGCCTGAAAAAGCCGAAGGATTCACTTAGTTTGTTACTCCCCTTTCAATTTTATTCAGAACAAAAAAAGAAGAGACCCAGATTTGGAGAAACGAAAATTCCACAGGTTTTTATTGGTTAATACCCCTCACCTGCCTTGAAAGGCCATTTCGCGCCCTCCTCCCCCCCCCTCCTCCCACACACACCCACAAACATCAATTATGCACTTGTTTCTTGGTGTGCTACCATGGCGACTTTTTCCTCAGCCCCGTATAATCTACCTGTAAACGACGATATCGCGCGAGCTTGAAAAAGCATTAAAATACATAGGGCATTGACTTCTTGAAGACTCTTTTTTGTCTTCCTTGAATAAAAAATAAAAAAAATGTTGTGTTAGGTCAATATAGTGCACTTTTTTAGCTGCACATAAATTTTTTTTTGAAACTTTTAAGTTTACATTTAATGCGGTCATTTTGCTCTGATTAATACGGCCATCATTTCCTAATAGTAGATAGGGACAATAGAGAAAATGAGCAAAAGGTTACTCAGTTTTCTACGTTTTTCTTAAAGCACGGACCTAAAGTCAAAAATGTTGTGTTATCCTAGTATTCTACAATATCATACAAATCTTTTGATATATTTTGTAGGAAAATCAAAGAAATATTTTTGCGGTCATTTTTTACAAACTTACTTCCCTACATCCAAAAACTGAATTTACAGTGCCGTGCGTGACTCTATCGAGGTGAGGAGAATTGTTTGGGACGGCTGTGCAAGTCCAGCAGTCTGTTTGTCCTTCTGCTGTAGTCAGTGAGTGAAATTGCTCATAACTCTTAATCACATGGTGTAGTTTGATAAAAATATGCATCATTCTACAAGAAATGACCAATTTCATTTCCATACATTCCTTCTGGCACCAGAAACTAACTATTCTACATTCACCACGAGTTGTGCACATTACCATCAGTTGTTTTTGTATTTTAATTACACAAAAAAATAAAACAGAAGGCAGATTGGGCAGAAATACGGGTGACAGCTAGTTATAAAGATGACTGAATGCATTTCCACTTGTAATTTATTGTTTGTTGAGATGTCTTTGTCAATCTTTCCCTTTGATGTTGGGGATGGGGTTTGGGATCTGATTCAGTCAGTTCCTGAAGTGTAGTTAAATTTCCATGTTTATCTGCTAGTGTTTACAATGGAAAACAACTTTTCTGACTTCTGTGATCGTAAACCCCTATAGTTGAATAAAATAAATTATAATTTTAATCACAGTGACTCTTAATCGATGACTATTTTGCAGGTTAATCGTTGAGTAAAATGCACTTGAAATATATAATTTGATAATTGGCCTGTTTTCAGCGGTAAGTAAGTCATAAATACAGCAGGCAATGATGAATTTTTTTACGCGAATTATAAGAACAACAATAAACTTCTGTTTAAAATGCTTTGTGGACTTTTTATTCAGCCCCTTTTGTCTATGTCCCTACGAGCACTGAAAACTTAAAGAAATTTGAAGACAGTAAGCAATCTACAAAACTTGAAGAACTAGCTTGAGAATGGTTGTTGTCATCTTGTTTTATGACATTGTGCAGTTCCCTGGAACGGTCAGTTTATGGCAAATATACTGTATTTGTAATATACCAAGCTGATGTAACCAGTTGCACTCGCTCAGCAAGAAGCAAGAGTTTGACAGTACAAAATTTAGAGAATTAAGATGAAATATGTTCAAGTAAATTAGATGTATAAAGAGTTCATAGACTGATGTATTCCAGAAATCACCTACATGCTATGCTGCTGATGACATTAAAATTACAATTTTCGAATTGTCTCCAAATGACAGTTTGAATGAGAATGAAATGCCAAGTCCTGTGTGTAAGAAAATTCTGACCAAATTATTTTAAATCGTGGTGCTACAATTTCAATTTTACAGTTTTAGATTAAGAAAATGTTTTTTTTTTTTTCTGTCACTTTAAGTTTTTCCATTGCGTGATGCCTTCTCATTTTCAGCTATCAATCAGATTTAAGATATATTGCAATAAACCATCGTTCTGTCTATTTATGCCTGAAATCACTCATATAGTGCAGAAACAATCCATGTTTTCACAGCATCAGTGTCCTAAAGATGCGTGTTGGGTTGCCGAGGTGTACCGAAGCTGGATGAGGTTTCGATTTGTCTTGCTTTTTAAAGGGAGTTAATAATAATTTTGCGCATTTCTCTGCCGTAGTATAACTCGAAATCTTTAACTACAATGGCGTCTGTGTCTGCACCTCACAGATGCATTCGATGTAGTATTATAATTTTCAGTAACGAACTTTTTAACTTGTAAAATTTGTAATTATTTTCAAGCTGTTAAGCGCTTAAAATCTTAATGATACCGCCCGTAGATTACTGTGAATCACCAGCCCATTAAATAGGATGACACATCGCAAAGCCGTCCCCCAGCCATTTCATGTAACTTGAATATAGATTTCTTTGTACCTGCCATTATAAACAGAGGCTGCTTTCATTCTTTAGAATTCTTAAACTCATAAGCCTTCCTTGCCATGTAGGAAAAGAACTCGTTGATGAAATAGCAGAATTTGTATTAAGGTCAACAGAGTGATGCGCTTGTTTGACGTTAACGCAACATTTCCATAACTTACTTAAAATCTGACTAAGCTATGTTGTTTTTAATGTATTTAATCTTTAGTATTTGGTTTATCATGACTTTCAGCACTGTATAAAGAGTTGAATTATTACTAATGTATAGATTCGTAGAAATATTCCACGCACCTTTAGTGCAGTCATGTTCTTAACATATTTTGTTTTAAAGGAAATGATCAAAAACAAACTTACACATCGTTTAAGGATTGCAGCTGATGAAAAAATAATTTCATAGTCGTTATAATCGTATGTGATTTCATAATATATTACAAATGATAAAGTGCTGCTAATAAAAAAATTAAATTTGATCAAATTTGGCGTTTTTGCAACATTTATCTGAAAAAAAAAAAGAATCTTTATTCTTGCAATTAAGAAGAACTTTCTGTCTAAAGTCACTACGGCGTATTCAATTATTTAAAGCTTGATATAAAGTCTTTGCTTTACAATATCTAAGACCAAGAAATTAATGAAAAAAAAATGTACTTTCAATTGTTTCCCCAAAAAGAATCAGAAGAAGAAAAATAAATCTGCAGATCTGTCAGATTTTAGCGCGAAACTACTAAGTGTTACTTACATTTTTCTGCTTCTCTTGTAAAAACTTAAAATCTGCAGTTATATCGGAGGAAGTCCGTAAAGTATACATAATGATTTTGCTTTCATTGCAAGCCAGAGAAAGAAAGATTTCCAAACGGAAGGGTTTTTTTTTATAATTAAATCAAGCAAGTCATCCTTTATTAATGTGTGTGGTAACAAGACAAATACATAAATTATATTTGTATAGCAAAAATATAAAACACAAACCTTGCGTGTTTCTACTCCGCACCTAGAACAACACCTAGCCGGGGGTATAATCCTGGAGTGAAATGTGGAGCTTTTTATATGCAAATATATTTTAAAAGAAAACCACTCTCGTGTGCAAGCCTTTGCACACGTCTCTATTCCGGGAATAAGTGAATAAGTGATGTGTACTTCAGAAATATGACCCAACTAAAAATACTAAGAGGAAAATAAGTGTATTTCTTTGTAGTTTTCTATGAAATGTATAGAAGTTTTCTCATCTCTAAATTCTGGGAGTAAAAAGATGTAGCTCATGAACTTACAATCGCGAGACCTGAAAAGCTTTTACCAACACATCCTTTTCAGAACCTTCAGTACCCGACGGTTTTGTATTGTTTCTAAGGATACTCGTTGCAAAAACCTGACAATACCGTTAGGGCTATATTCGAGGGAGAATCAATATATAATACAAATCTATCTATATCTCTGTAACTTCTGAAGTAAAACTAGTGCAATACGTATAAAAGTGTACGAGGGGCGTTCGAAAAGTAATGCAAATGGCCTCGAAACTTTGTTTAGGGGAATATTGGGCACATATGCTATGCATATGCTGAAAACACTACATTTTGTCGTTACAATGATACCAAACGCTGTACAAAGACACCTTTCCATATTGACTTTCAACGCATTTTATTAGGCCCCAGTCATACCACTGGGCTAATTTCATATGTAAAATATTTTCAGTGTTGGGCATTCAAGTCAAATATCCTTGTAAACATAAAATTTATCTTTGTCAGTTGCTTGTCCATTGTTGCCTATAATATTCATACAAAAGTTAGAAGGGTGGCAACTGTTATCGATTTATTCCTTGCAAAGCAAAGCGCAATTCTTGTGACGTTATTGAAATATACGTTAACGTCATTTTTGAAAGATTGAAGAGGCTTCGTTTTTGGAATTAATTTGAATTTATTGACAGGTTTTCGTTGACCAATGTAAATGCTCTTGTTGACAAGATTTTGAATACTAATACACTTGTTTTCATTACAAAGTCATTTAATTTTAGTAGCAATGGGGAATTTGCTACTACATGATCCATATTCCCGGGCTACTATGGAACCCAGATTAAAACTAATTTCCGCGATATTTACAGGACAACATTGCCTGAGCGTTGTCTTTAATATCAATTCTCTGTAACTTTTGGAAAACGTTGGCCACGCTATGTCTGGGATTTTAGTATTTTTTTGTCTACATATCAGGTCTGATGCAAAACCACCATAAACGGAGTCGAAATCTTCATTTTATATTTCGTTGCCATGGAAACGGAGAATGTTTGTTCTGGGAAGATGGCAGATGGCAGAAAAAATGAAGATAAACAATTGGGAAATTGGCAAAATTGTTTGTTATTTTCTCGTCTCTACAGAATTTTTTTTGAAAAGAAATGTTTTAAACATCAAAGCACTAAGTTGGCATAGCACAATGATATAAAGTTGGTGACAAAATTTCCCACAGGTTTCTTACACCAGAGGCCCGAAAAAGGGGAAAATTGGCATTTTATGAAATTTGTGAAAAATGCAATATTACACTTTTTCGGCGGAGTTTTTGGACAGTTTAACAGAAGATGCCCAGACAAAGACTAGTAGGGTGAAAGAACAATATATGTAAGAGTAAAATATAAAAAAAACTGGATGGAGAAATTCAAATCAAAAGGTCAAGGTCAATGTTAAAATAGCTAAAAAATGCTATTTTAATGCCCTTTTTCGACATTTATTCTTATAAATATCATTTTTTATGTTTTAAAGGCAGTTTTAAAGCGCAAAGAACTATTAAACATTATACATCTGATCATCACAGCAACACTAGTTTATCCAGGAGCAACAAGTTTTCTTGGTCAAGGTCACCAAAATCAGAAATGTTAATAAATAACACATTTTATATGAAAATTATGATATTTTCTTGCTTCGATGAAGTATGTTATTGTAGCAAACAGTCTAGATACAATTGACAGTAACTGTGCTTCAATTTTTGACATAATTGAGGTCAAAGGAAATTGCAGTGCAAAGGTCAAGATCCATAACATCCACGAAATTATGGCAGAAATGAACTCAGTATCATGCATTATGATCATTTACAAAGTCTGACAATTCTTGATTTCATTATTAATTGGTCATTTAATATTATGATACATCATCTGAATCAGAGGGACCATTTAAGGTCAAGGTCACTTATTTTAAGTCCGACCTGTCTGTCAATATTTAGGAATTTTCGTCGATTATAAGCAATTTTCGTAGGCTTTATGCAATGTTTGCTGAAGCTTGCTGGGTAAACAATTCATTTAATGTTTGCGAACAGTTTATACCATTCATACCATTTGCATTAAATGACTCGTCGAGGCCAAGGCCATCAGTAGTCAAGAGATTCTTGTGTCTACATGTCAGTTCATATAAGATAGCTGCATCATTAATCGTCATACTGGAAATAATGAAATGTTTTCATGGATGTATTATCTTCTAATCCACTGTTGGAATTAACTCTTTAAAGGATCTATCCTGTTTTAAACATTCTAGTACACTTTTTGAAAAGCCGGTAGCTGATGATTTAAGAAGGGGTATGAAACCCACCTCCCGCACCCGTGCTCAAAACCCACCATTGGAAATTTTAGTGACGACCTTTGAGAAATAAAAAAAAATTTCTAGATTTTATTCCAAGATATTGTCACACTGTACATTTGTGTGAAAAATCAAAATCAGTCCATAAATGAAGGCGCTTGAGCGATGACAAAGTTTTTCTATAAATAACCACTGTGACCTTGACCTTAGAACCATAAAACGCAATATTGTCCAAGATATTATCACAGTTAACATTTGCGTGAAGTAAAATCCAAATCGGTTCACAAATAAAGGTGCTAGAGAGATAACAAAATTTAAAAAAAAATAGCCAACGTGACCTTGACCTTAGAATGCTGAAACGCAAACTTGTCCAAGATATTATTTGTGTGAAGTTACATCAAAATCGGTTAATGGATGAAGGCACTAGAGCGATGACAAAGTTTTTCTGTAAATAGCCACTGTGACCTTGGCCTTGACCTACGAACGCTGAAACGCAAACTTATCCAAGATATTGTCAGCCTAATCATTTGTATGAAGTTTAATCAAAATCGGTCTACAAATAAAGTCGCTAGAGCTATGACTAAGTTTTTTCTACAAATAGCCACTGACCTTGACCTTAACCCTAAAATGCTGAAATTAAGATATTATCAAACTATACATTTGTATGAAAATTTAAAGAGTAACTACACTTCAGGAACTGACTGAATCAGATCCCAAACCCTATCTCCAACATCAAAGGGAAAGATTGACAAAGACATCCCAACAAACAATAAATTACAAGTGATAAGCCGAGTCAGCAGCTCTTTCCCAAATAGATGGCACCTCAGCTATCTTTATTGAACTAAATAATTTAGACCAACAGACGGGTTACAACGGACTAAGCAAATTATACAAAAAAACATTTAACAATTATTTTTACCTATTTTCTATTTTTATAATAGAAGGATTAAACTGAGAACACAATAAATTAAACAGCACCGAACATAAAACAAAAGCAACCGCAACAAAAGTACCGCCTTGGGACGGTCAGTAATAACTACTGGGGGGTTTAAACCGGTTTTACTGGGCCCAAACCTTCACCCTCACCCTCCGCTGCGGTGAAGTTTAATTTAAATCGGTCCATAAATGAAGGCGCTAGAATGATGACAAAGTTTTTCTAAAAATAGCCAATGTGACCTTGAAACTTGACTCCGGAACGCTGAAAAGCGAACTTGTCCAAGACATTGTCATACTTACCACCTGTGTGAAGTTAAACGGAAATCGGTTTATGAATGAAGACGCTAGAGCGATGACAAAGTTTTTTCTAAAAATAGCCACTTTGACCTTGACCTTGACCCCAGAACGCTGAACCACGAATTTGTCCAAGATATTGTCATACTTATCAAGGGCTCACCCTAGAGGGCGATTGAGAGAAATAGTCTACCTAAGCTGGCTGACTTCTTATAGAACATATAGGGAAATCCAAACTGTGGACCAAAACTTCTCCCTAAAGTCCAGAAAATGTGCAAAACTTCTCCCTGTCTGAAAGCTCTAGGCTGACCTCTGGACTAATCACTTGTTTGAAGTTAAATCGAAACTGGTTTATAAATGAAGGCATTATAATGTTTCTAATATAGCCTTGCACTCAAATTGCTAAAATGGTTCCGCTTCACTGAACAAAAATGACTGCCAGAGCTAAAAATAAAAAAAAAACACTTTAAACTATATCTCCTTCAAGCCAATGGTTAAATTTCAAAATAATTTCACATAAATGTTCGACTCATAGCCATGAACCACTCATAGCCCTGAACCAAAATTGCTAAAATGATTCCACTCCACTGAACAAGACTGGCCACCAGAGCTAAAAAAAAGAGAAATAAATCTTTGAATGACACAGAGGCCATAGTTTTTATCTAATCTTCATGAAACTTTGTCAAAGTGTTTATCTTGATGTAATCTAGACCAGATCTGAAACTGGATGATGTCGGGTTAAAAACTAGGTCACTAAGTCAAATCTTAGAAAAACTTTGTGTACACTTTAGGGGAAACAGTTATGATCTAATCTTCATAAAAATTAATCAGAACCTTTGTCTTTATCAATTATAGACCAAGTTTAAAACTGGATTATGGCAGGACAAAAACTAGGTCACTAGGTCAAATCTTAGAAAAAACTTGAGTGCACTGTAGCTGGCACAATTTTGTTCCAATCTCCATGAAAATTTATCAGAATGTTTACCGCCAACAAATCTAGACCGAGCTTGAAACTGGGTCATGTTGGGTCAAAAACTAGGTCACTAGATCAAATCTTAGAAAATCTTGTGTTCACTCTAGAAGGCACAGTATTGATTCATTTATCATGAATCTTTGTCAGAATGTTTAGCGTTTAGAAATCTAGACCAAAGGGGGGTGCCTATAAGGCCCTTTTTCTGCCCAAGAGCAAAATGTTTTATTTTCAGCTGATGATTAGACTATAGTGTGCACTATACTGAATCAATAGTGGTTAAGCTCCGTAAGCCCTACTTTTGGAATAAGGGTGTTATTAAAGTGGGTGGAGTAAATCAGCATGAACCAGGGGTCTCATTATAAGCTATATTTCTCCTTCAAATTTAATAGCATTCATAAATACCTTCCTTTATAAGTTGAAGTAAAGTCTTTGGTGACATCTTTTCTCAAATTCTATCTTTTAAAGTAAAATCTTATGTCTGCAGAATTTCTTTTAGAGACACTAATAACCCCATTATTCCAAACGTAGGGCTTACGGAGCTTAACCACTATTGATTCATTATAGCGGACACTATATTCTAATCATCAGCTGAAAATAAAACATTTTGCTCTTGGGCAGAAAAAAGGCCTTATAGGCACCCCCCTTTGAAAGTGGGTTTTGTCAAGTCAAACACTAGGTCAAGTCTTATGAAACCTTGTCTTCACTGTAGAAGGCACAGTTTTGGTTCGATATTTTTGAAACTTTGTCAAAATGTTTATCTTTAAAATCAGACAAAGTTTGAAACTGGGTCATGTGGGGTCAAAAACTTTTACACAGTTTGGTACTTTATATAAGATATTCGGTTGTTTAATCATTTTAAAAAGGAATCTTAAGTGATTTTGACCTTAGCATCCATATTTAAACTCTTTCATCTGTTTTATATTATATCTAATGGATGTGTGACTCTTTTAAAATACAGTAAATGTTTCATCTTATATTCCAAACAAGAGGACCATTAGGTCCTGATTGCTCCCCTGAGCCCTGAAACTTTAATGAGATGAACTTTATGGACATTTGTTTTCCCTATAAATTTACCAACCTTTTGTAGACATAAGCTAACAGTGCCAAAAAAGACGGTAAGCAAAACAACCAGGCCATACAGTTTCTGAGAGCAAGTACTTTACATTTTCAACACAAGTGACCATTGGCCAAGGTCACTACATGACCTTGACCTCTTGAATTCAAAGGGATTGAGGTTAATTGCATTTCCATATCAAAGAGTCTAATAGCAACAGAAAAATGCACTTTTACAGCTTTTCCCATTCTAAAGCTTAAGGGGGTAAATTCAGCCAACTCAGGATCTTCAGTTATATAAACTTTGTAGTACTAGAGTCCAAACATACCAAGTTTCAAGGCAATCAGCCCAGTGGTTACGGAGAAGAATTTTTTTTATTGTTATAACCATATATGGGCATGGCGGCCATCTTAATTATGTGATGTGATCAAAATATATAAACTTTCTATCTTTGCCTGAGGGTTGCATATGAAATTTAAATGAAATCGGCCCAGACATTTCAGAGGAGGTCCTTTGTAAACGACGACAGACGAAAAATATTTGACCTTTGGCCAAGGTTACTTATTAACCTTGACCTCTAGAATTCACATGGATTGAACTTGAATGCATTTCCATATCACAGAGCACAACAGAAACAGAAAAATCCTTTTTAGTTTTTTTCCCATTTAAAAGCCATAGGGACCAAATTTGACCGTGTCATTAAAATATGTCAAGGTCGACCCAGCGTTGTCATTTATATAAACTTTGCGGTGCACTAGTCCTAGATGCTACATACAAAGTTTCAAGGCAATTGGCCTAGTGGAGAGGAAGATTTTTTAACGTTTTTACCATAAAAGGGCATGGCAGCCTTCTTGGTCATGTGACCTGGACCAAATGCGTAGGTTTTCTTTCCCCGTTTGCCTTAAGACTGCATTTGAAATTGAATTTCAGAGTAGTTTCAGAGGAGAAATCTTTTGAAAATGTTGACAGACAAGTGACCCTTGGTCAAGGTCACTAAATGACCTTGACCTCTTCAATTTCAAAGGGGTTGAATTTGAATGCATTTCTATATTTCACGGCACAATGGCAACATAAAAATGTACTTTTTCAGTTTTTACAATTCAAAAGCATACGGAACCACACATGACCTTGTCGTAAAATAGGTCAAGGTCAACGCAGGGCTTTTATTTATATAAAGTGTATAGTACTAGTGTCCTAAATGCTACATACCAAGGTCAATTCAAGGTCATCATTTGAACAATCTTAGAAGCACTTGAGTACCTGATGCTACCTACGAAGTCTCAAGGCCATTGGTCAACTGGTTCTATAGAAGATTTCAAAAGGTTTTTAACATATAAGGGCATTGTGGCCATGACATTAAGTCAACTGTATATACCAATTTTTAAGCCAAAATCTTCAAAACTTCCCATGAAATCTTATGTTCTAGCGTTTTCCAATATTTGACCTTACCGTAAAAAAAGGTCAAGGTCAATCCAAGGTCATCATTTGAACAATCTTGGAAGAACTTGAGTACCTGATGCTACTTACCATGTCTCAAAGCCATTGGTCAACTGTTTTTTAAGAAGAAAATTTTTAAAGGTTTTTACCATTTATGGGCATTGTGGCCATGTTGATCATGAGTTCTGAAACCAGTATGTATTCTCTCACCTTTAGTGGAAGGGTGTGGGGCATTATATAGCAGTTAAGATATTAATTTGACCAAAGTTTCGTCATTCTAGGTCATAAAATTGAATATAACCATCTTCTAAGCAAGTTTATGTGTTCAGTCAACCATGAAAATTAGGTCATTGTAAAATTCCGGTCATCATCCAAGGGTACTGGTCTAGATGCTTCCTTGACATGAGTTTGATGGTTACTGGTCAGTTTATTTAGCAATCATGCCAAGAAATATTGAAAATAGAGGACAAAAATATAAAAAAAAATGCTGTATGCCAAAGAAAGTCTTTTTTGACCACATATGTTCAAATTAAACCAAATAAACTGATATAGAAATACATTTTTGATGTTCTGTTAATCATTTTATCAAACACTGTCTGTCTGCTGTACTCTTCTACCAAATGAGACCATTTTACAAGATCAGGTAAAACCATGTTGAATTACCCCACCCACTTCTGTAGACCCATAGCTCAGTAACTAGGGCTTTCCGACCAAAGTCACATATGGTTCAATAAACTAGACACACTGGAGTATACCATCAGTTTAAAAAATAAAACTTTGGTAGGATGCAGAAAACCCACCTTATTGATACCCCCCCCCCCCTTTCTTTCCCCCTTTACCTGAAGGCTGCATATGAAATTTAATTGAAATTGGCCCAGTAGTTTCAGAGGAGAATGCCTTTGAAAATGTTGACAGACAACGAACAAGTGACCTTCGGTCAAAGTCACTAGATGACCTTAATAACTCTATAACTTCATAGGGGTTCAATCAAAATGCATTTTCAAGTTTCACAGCACAGAAGCAACATAAACATGTACTTTTTCAGTTTTTCCCATTCAAACGCTTAATGGACCAAATTTGACCTTGTCATAAAATAGGTCAAGGTCAACCAAGGGTCTTTATTTATGTAAATTTTATAGTACTAGTGTCCCAGATGCTACATACCAAGTTTCAAGGCAATCGACTCCGTGTTTTTTCAAGGAGAAGATTTTTACAGGTTTTTACCATATAGGCATGGCGGCCATCTTGACCATGTGACCTGGACCAAAATATATGAACATTCTTTCTCCGTTTGCCTGGAGGCTGCATATGAAATTTAATTGAAATTGGCCCTGTAATTTCAGAGGAGAAGTCCTTTGAAAATGTTGACAAACAACGGACAAGTGACCTTTGGCCTAGGTCACTGAAAGACATTGACCTCTATAACTTCATAGGTGTTGAAGTTGAATGCATTGCCATATTTTATAGCACAATAGCAACATAAAAAGCCACTTTTTCAGTTTTTCCCATTTAAAACCCTATGGAATCAAATTTGACCATGCCATAAAGTAGGTCAAGGTCAACTCAGGGTCTTTATTTATGTAAAGTTTGTAGTACTAGTGTCCCAGATGCTACATAACAAATTTCATGGCAATCGGCCAAGTGGTTCTGGAGAAGAAGATTTTTTAAGATTTTTAGCATATATGAGCATGGCGGCCACCTTGGTCATGTGGCCTGGACCAAATATATAAACTTTCTATTCCCCTTTGCCTGGAGGCAGTATATGTAGTTTAATTGAATTGGCCGAGTAGTTTCAGAGGAGAGGTCCTTCGAAAATGACGGATGGACGACGGACGATAAATGCCGGAGGCTACCATCCTTTAAACTCCCACCGGAGCCTTCGGCCCAGGGGAACTGAAGACAATTACAAAAGTTGGTACAAAGTATGAGAACATTCCAGTTTATTCTTATTTTGATATCAGAATATTTGTGATCTTGACCTTGACCTTCATGTTCAAATTTCTTGATCTATGTTATGTTGTATTTTATCAAATTATTCAGCGCTCTTTTCAAATCAGGCAATGGCTTTCTGATCATATTCAGTAAATCTTTACAAAACTTGGTATATATTACGAATAAATTCCACTCTTTTCCAAATGTTTATAGGAAGCTGTGATTTCCTTGACCTTGACCTTTATATTTGAATTTTTCAATCTGTTTTATCTTGTGCTTCATTAAATTATGTATTGCTCTTTTCACACTCTGTTCAAATGTAACAATGGTTTTATCATACTCAGTTAGCATTTACAAACACTGGAATAAATAAATTATGACAAATTCCATTTTTCGACATTTTCAAATCGGAGCTTTGATGTGCTTGACCTTGACCTTTTATTTGAATTTGTTGAACTGTTTTATGTATTGCTACATTAAATATGTTGCTCTTTTCAGATATAGCAATGGTTTTCTTCTTATGCAGTAAACCTTTACAAAAATGGGACAAAAAAGGAATTTCTCATTTTTTCAACATTTTGAAGTCGGAGCGTTGTGCTTGACCTTGACCTTCATATTTTCATTTGTTGATTTTTTTTTTGATTTTTTTCTTCATTAAATGATATAATGCACTTTATAAATATAGCAATATTTCCCTTATCATTGTCAATTAACCGTTACAAAAAATGGGATAAATAATGAGAACTTCCTAGTTTTTCAATATTTTGAATTTGGAGCTTTGTTAAGCTTGACCTTGACCTTCATATTTGAATTCCTGGATCTGTTTTATGTTTTGATTCAGTTTGATTCATTAAATGAGCCCGTCCAGATAGAAATCGACCTTATGACATAAAAAATCGATTTTTAGGTTTTATGTTATCTGAATGCACATGTCATTATAGAATAAAAAAGTAAAAACCGTTTGAAATTATCTAGATTATTAAGGATGTTATGGCAGTTTTAAACCTATTGGTATCTAATGAACTTTGCCAGAATTAATAACGTGACGTCACGTTACGCTTCTATGGATAACGGCATTATCAAAATTTTCTCTTGAAATGCACATCATTATTATTAAAGTTAACATAGCAATCGCATGTAATCAGTTTCAGTAAATTTACCCGTAACAAAGCTCTAAACTTCGGTCCCATCCTGGGACATGCCTCTTGTTATAGGAAGAAAATATAGAAAGGCTTTGATCCAGATAAGTGTCATACCAAGTATGATCCCTTTACCTCGAATGGTAATCAAGAAACATATTTTCCGAAGAGCAGCTTTAACAAGAAATAAACTTAATAATTATTCGGTATGACCGACATGCTTAAGTACTGCCATTCGCACATACGGACAATTCGGAAACTTCATACTTCCGGTACTCCTTTGGCTTCGAATGCATAAAGCAAAAAAACAACAAAAACAAACCATATCTTCCATTTATATTTTGAAATACTGCAACTGTTTCTAAAGACGAGTAAGCGATTAACTTAAAGTTTGCCATTTTCTTCTTGGTAAAACAAAGTATTCTTTTCTGTGCAAGAGTCCTTCAGCAGCATTTTAAGTTTAAGAGTAGACCGCATTTTTGAAGAGCTACGTCGTCCGAGGAAGCAAAAAAAAAAAGAAAGTCACATAAGTTGTTTCCCTTTGTAAAAATGGTGGGAAAAACATAGACATGTACCATACGCCACGTCACAAGAAATGTCACTTCTGCTTTGGAGCATCTGTTCACCATACATTTTACCAGGCCCAAAGGCCGATATTATATATGCAACTAGTGGACTCAAAGACTGAGTTTATGACTGCATGCATGTTGTATTAAAGTCTCCATATTCCTTTCATTTGTTAAACGCCTAAACACAAATTGTTTTGAAATGCAGTTCAACCCTCATGACTGGTGACAAAATGTGACCTTATGAGCATATACTGTGCCAGATAACTGGAAAAAAAAAGTAGAGATTAGTAATTTTGAAAACTGTCTAAGTGCTCAGAAAAACACAATTTCTTGTTCTAGTTTTCCGTCCGTCAATGCAATATAAACAAGGATAAGACAATAAATTGGGTTCAATGCTTGTACGTTGTAATTTTACCATTTTGTTCAAGCTAAAAAAAACTCGAAAGGAGGTCATTTTAGTTGTCAACTTAAAAGACTTAAATAATTTTTAAACTTGTTTTTATGTGAATTTCAGTGACATTTTCCTCCCCTCCCGCTTTTCACATCCACACCTTTGCCAGCTTTTGGTTAAAACGGATTTCATGATCAAACAGGCGTCTCTATAGAAAGGGGACGTGATGTTATATTTTCTGTGTCCGTCACAAAAACAAAATCGTCACTTTGGTATCAGGTATGGACTTTGAGTTACCAAACCGCGGAAAAGCACAAAAAAAAAATCACAATTTTAAACGAAAGTAAAACATCATTGTTTTAATATGTTAATTTATTTTATAATGTATAATTCATCAACCACCAGTAATATAAACAGGGGGAAAATAAAAATATATAATCTTAAGGAAAAAAACAAAACAACCAGACGGACTTTTGACTTAAACTCGCCATTTCCATCTTATTAGGCAAGGATTGTAAGTAGATCAAAATGGTTCAGGATCTGCAAAAACTGTGTTAAAATTGGAAAGCGTTAATTTCACCATTTAGAGACATTAAGATTCAGACGACACTTCTTCATGACTCCCTTTGCCGTTTGTCACCCGGCATTCTTCAGCGCTGACAGGCAGGAGAGGATTGACTGATTAATTGTTTTGGGTGGCTGGCGGCCCTTCGAGACAGTATTTCCGTCTATATCGGGCCGTCTCCCAGAGAGAGGGAGAAAGAAGAGAAATGGTAGACGAGAGAAAAATGTGCAAACAGCGCCCACCGCACATACTGCCTGCACAATAGACCCTTGTCCTACAATGTTCCAAATCAGTAGGACGCCCAGGCACTGGAGGAGAGGAAAAAATCGTTTTGCAAATTTACATTCGACCAGACAGTCTTTGGTGGAAAAAAAACAAGCAGTGCATGAAAACTTGAAGTTGCTTTTTCACATGGTTTTTTGAACACTTTGTTTGTTGACCTTCAGTTTAGACTGAAAAAATGCTGAAAAATGTCAGTGAATGCATGAATACGCTGACGATGTTGGTATACCTAGACAAAGCTATAAGCTTGGTGCTTTTTTCAGTTCGGGATTTTACTTAAACAATATAGTTATTATTATTATTATTATTATCCGAGATTGAAAATTATTTTCTCCAGATCAAAGCTGAAAATTTATTAACATGAACTAAAATGGAACCAGAACTGTCGCCAGTCTCAAGCTTTTTCACGCATCTGCGAATAAAAGATTTTTCAATTTATTACTAGTAAATTCGGTTATAAAGGCAAACTGCATTTTTGGTGATGCATAATGCTCCAAAGAACCATATTTCTGGAATCCTGGGAATAAATATGCGGCTACGGTGGTTTCCCACACTATTAACATTCATATTAAAGTTCAATCACATGCCGTGTGAAACAGCGGCAAATATCGTCTGACGTAACGTCAAACTTTGACGTCATTTATCTCAGTTTCACGTCGCGTGTCATAAGGTCGATTTCTATCTGGACGGGGTCAGTTCTTTTCAAATATAGCAATGACTTTCTTATCATATTCATATAACCTTTACAAAAATTGGGATGAAACATTAGCTAGTCCAAAATCTTCTTTGTTTGCAAATAGGAGCTTTGCTTATTTTGACCTTGACCTTTGTATTTGAATTTTTCAATATGTGTTTTGCTTTGCTTCGTTTTATGATATATTGTTCTTTTCAAACATTACAATGGTTTTCTGATCACTTTCAGTTAACCTTTGCAAAAATTGGGACATAAAATGAGAAATTCCCAGTTTTTCAACATTTTGAAACTGGGGCTTTGCTGTGCTTGACCTTGACCTTGATTATTTATTTTTTTGATCTGTTTTATGTTTTGCTTCTAAATGACATGTTACTGTATTCAAATATAGCAAAGGCTGTCTTATCATATTCAGTTAACCTTTACAAAAATGGGACAAAAAATGAGAAATTCACAGTTTTTCAACATTTTGAAATAGGTGTTTTGTTGAGCTTGACCTTGACCGTCATATTTGAATTTCCGTTTCATGTTATGCTTCATTTTTAATATATTGTTCTTTTCAAGTATAGCAATGGCTTTCTTATCACATTCAGTTAACCTTTACAAAAATTTGGACATAAAATGAGAAATTCCCAGTTTTTCAACATTTTGAAATCGGAACTTTGCTGTGTTTGACCTTGACATTCATATTTCATTTTGTTGATCTGTATTTTGTTTTACTTCATTAAATGACATGTTGTTCCATTTCAAATATAGCAGTGGTTTGCTTATCGTATTCTGTTAACCTTTACAAAAATTAGGGAAAAAAATGAGAAAATCCAAGTTTTTCCATGTTTAGAAATATGAGCTATGCTTAATTTAACCTTGACCTTTAAATATTAATTTCTCCTTCCAGTTTCTTTTTTATTATATAATTTGGTATCGTACTGGTTATAAATATATTAGTGGCTTTCTGAACATCTTCTGTTAAACTAATGAAAACTTGTTCCAAAGAACCGCAAAATCCCAGTTTTTTTCCACATTTTGAAATTTGCAAAATTATGTCCCCTTTGAGCCCTCATTGTGGCCTAGGTGTGAGACATACTTGATTTATATTTGTTTCTGTAAACAGAGTTAAGTTGGTATTATATGTTATTATATCTGTATCTGAGATCTAAGAATTAGCTATGGATAGACAGACCAGATTAATATGCTATATTTTCATTATTATCCTCCTAAATGTTGGACTCTGTTGCTTTACTCAAACTGTCTTGGTTACCATGGCAACAGGATGGCGAACAGAAATTTTAATACTGTTTTTGTCGTTCAGGGGGTCTTTCTGATTAATACACCAAGAATGAAAAAAATCTGAGACGTAGCGTGCCGGACCCGTATGGCAATTTTCTGATTTTTACAGAATTATATTTAAAAAAAAGTAAAATCGCAAGGCATGCATCCATTTACCCCCGTTCCCCTCCCAACCCCAGTCTCGCACTTTGTGCCAATTTTGCCTCTTGGTTTGATCAGGCAGGCAGTTTTTGACAAAATTTTTACTCCAACTGGCTGGTTCTTTGAAGTGTAGCAGAAACTGTTAATTGTCAGCATGAGCTGATTTATTACAGTCATTAGGTCGCTTGCAGTTTAGACAGCTGGTGTTAATTTCTCAGACCACTGATAAAAATCTCTGAACCTGATGAGAAAGCCCCCTAATATTTCTCGTTAGCATCAAAGACTTAGTAAGTTGGTTGGGACCGGAGCCTTTTTTGTCTGTTGCTTGGTCCACCGGGGCTCAACTGGTGACCTTCTTTTGCTTCAGATTTCCAGTGGGGTTGTTTGGCAGGACAGGGATCTCCACCTGTCAGACGGCCCGTTGTATCTGTTGAGTCCTCGTCTTTGCTTCTTCATGGTGTTGAAATTTGATTTATGTGTTTACCGTGATGATTCATTGACGAGTTAGAGGGTTATCATGCGAACCGAACAACCAACTAAATGTTTTGTACCACTTCAGAAACTGAGGGTGAGGTTGGGCCTGTAAAATCGATTTAAGCCCCCCAGTAATTCATTACTGACCGTTCCAAGGCGGTAGTTCTGTTGTGGTTCTCTGTTGCCTGTTTTTGGTGTCAGAGTTTCTGTGATGTTTTACCTTATGTATGTTCTTATTATTTTTGGTTCGGTTTGGGTTGCTGAGTGGCCACCTTTTGGGAACAAGCTGCTCACTCGGTTGGCCATATGTTCTCTGTATCTTGATTATTTGTAATCTTTGTTGTTTCCAACTATGGTTTGAGGGCTGGATTTGGATTTGGATTGTTTCAGTTCCTGGTCTTTGCATACTTTATACTTTTAGACCTGCCTGTCTATCATGTATAGTACTTAATTTGCTATTTTATTTGCCAAATATTATTGACAATATCTATAAATTATTTATGAAAACGATGCTACACCATCTATATATTTCGTTAGCATTAAAGACTTAGACCTGCATGTCTATCATGTATAGTACTTAATTTACTATTTATTTGCAAAATATTATTGACAATATCTATAAATTATTTATGAAAATTATGCTACACCATCTATATATTGCTTGATAATTGATTTATTTTTATGACACATCCTTGCATGCAAGGATAAACATATATGAATAAGACAAAATCATGCAACTTTATTTATTAAATAAATCGTGCAACTTAATTTATTAAAAAAAAGTTTTTGTGCCCCCGTGATGACAGTCAGGTGGCATTAAGATTTGCTTCTGTCTATCTGCTGTCCGTCTGTCTGTGTATTATGGTATAGACATTGGAATCAACTCTTCCGACAGTTGAAATGGATCTTTCTTCAAACTTTGCATACATATTATAGACCTATAAAAATGTGCATGTGAGTTTTTGAGGGAGTCAGAATTAGTTTTGACAGAATTACAGCTGTTTGAACTTAGTATAGGCAATTTTTTGCACTGTAGGGTATTGAGTTTGTGTAATAAACTCATTCTACAGTTTTTGCTCATATGGCCCGAAGGGCCATGGGGAGCTATTAACATACCAATGCGTCCGGCGTCCGGTGTGCGTCGTCCCGTGCGACGTCCGTCAACACCTAAAAACAAATATTCAAACATCTTCTTCTGTAGAACTATTGGTCCCATGGTTCGCAAATTTCACATGGAGCATGACCTGACTCCAAGGTCTCAAAACAAAAATGTGAAAATTAGAAAATCTCAATGGAATTGGACTAGTTTTGTGTCAGAATTGTCCTTTCATGAAAATTTAAAGAGTAACTACACTTCAGGAACTGACTGAATCAGATCCAAAACCCTATCCCCAACATCAAAGGGAAAGATTGACAAAGACATTCCAACAAACAATAAATTACAAGTGATAAGCCGAGTCAGCAGCTCTTTCCCAAATAGGTGGCAACTCAGCTATCTTTATTGAACTAAATAATTAAGACCAACAGAAGGGTTACAACAGACTAAGCAAATTATATGAAAAACATTTAACAATTATTTTTACCTATTTTCTATTTTTATTATAGAAGGGTTAAAATGAGAACACAATAAATTAAACCGCACCGAACATAAAACAAATGCAACCACAACGAAAGTACCGCCTTGGGACGGTCAGTAATAACTACTGGGGGTTTAAACCGGTTTTACTGGGCCCAAACCTTCGCCCTCACCCTCCGCTGCGGTGCAGACCTTTTGCTTTTTTTTTTTTTTTTTGCATTTTGGCATTTCAAGATGGCTGCCATCTGCCGTTGCTAAAAAAGCACAAAACATGAAAATGACAATATTTCAGTAACTGCTGAATGGATTTGATAAAATTTGTGGCAAAATGATTCTTACATTGAGGTGTTTCAAAAATTAACAAATATAGACCCAATCAAGTTGGCCTTTGTTACTAATCGTAGCAAAATATCAAAATGAGAACATCTCAGTGGAACTGGACCAATTTTGTATCAGAATGGTCCCGTGGCAAAATAGCCATGCATGTGAGCGATATAAAGCTCATTTGGGCCTCTTGTTAATGGAGCTTTTTCTTGTCCCACAGTTTTTAATGGATCTTTTTCAAAGTTTACATACATATTGCAGACATATTAAAATGTGCATATAGGCTTTTGATGAAGCCAGAATTAATTTTGACAGAATTATGGCCTTTTGAACTTTGTCATTTTAGGCAAATATTTGAACTGTAGGGTATGGAGTTTATTAAATTGACTCGTGCGACAGTTTTCAATGGATCTTGCCCAAACTTTGCATACATCTTGTAGAAATATTTGTTTTCTCCTTCACCGTCTATAAAGGCAACTTCGCAATGTGTCAAGCAGAAATTTATCCTCCACCAATATATCCTCATCCAATGTTAATGTAGATTTCCAGTGAAAATAAAATTCTATATTTTTACAATTTAAAACATGAAAAGGTAACTTTTATTTTTCACTGTGAATGAAAATAAGATTTTGTAATTTCTGGGCTTACAATCTCTCCAAAGATGTTTCACTCCAAAGATGTTTCACCTTCTTTTTCGAAAACGATAAATCATAGTTGCCAGTAATTAAAATAAACTCTTTAATGATCAGCTAACATACCGCTGGTGTCATCTATTGCGATGATGTCACATTATTTCTGCATGCCACGTCAGGCAGACTGAGATGGCTATAGCTGTTGTTTTTTAGTTTTTCTTGATTCGATCTGGGAGATGGATTTTTATAACCATATGTGCGCATGGCGGACATCTTGGTCATGGGAACAGGACTAAATATATAAATCAAGCCACAATAGGATGGACATGTTGCTCTTATGCAGAACAACAAATCATTTACAACTGTCAGACAAAGAGCTCCTACCGGAACTAAGCAATCACAAGGGTAATTATTGTCTTAGTGCAGAGTTCACAGGAGCATGGGCAGTTCGAGGTTTGTGTTTTTACAATATTGTTAGAGTCAAAGCGAGGAATGGCGTAAAGTTTGTGCAAACTGCGAACGGGGTCATAGAACAACTTTTGATTGAAAATTTTCGTGTAAATTTCTGCCAACTCATGGTATAGATGCTTGTATATAACGAATAAAGCTACAACGACCGAACAACGGTAATCACAGGGTATAAACCAGTCCGCCAATTTTCGCTTCCTGCAGAGACTATCCATCATATTAGGCTTCCGCTGAAACTGTCCGAGATCTTTTACTTCCTGTAGGGGCTACTGTCCTCGAAAAATGGCTTCCTGCCGAGACTGTCCACGTTACTATGCTTCCTGCCGAGAGTCTCGACAGGAAGCAAAATCACGCGGACAGTTTCTGCAGGAAGCTATTTATCACGTACAGAAATCTCAGCAGTAAGCAAGAGATCGCAGACAGTCTCGACGGAAGCCAAATATGAGAGACAGTCTCTGCAGGAAGCGAAAATGGCGGACTGGTTTATACTCTGTGGTAATAGAGTTGCTGTTAACAAGTAGCTTTTACCTCTTGCAGTCTTTCCATTGGAAAAAAAATGCCTATGATTTCTTTCTTCGTCGAATTTCCAATCTTTTTGTCACAATAGAATCCTCGGAAATAACACTATATAGCCAGTTTTCCCCGAGGTAAATCTACATTATGTGTTCTTGCATAGCCGTCCCCATTCCCTCATATAGTGGATTTTCCCCTGATAATATGGCTTCAAAAAAAAAAAAAAAAAAAAAAAAAAAACTTCCAGATGGAATTTGGTCCCCCCCCATCTCTTATAATAATGCATACAATGACCGAACACCTTTTTTTTCTTTTCTTATCGGAAATATGGTTAATAGCCGGTTTTACGCGGGGATGTGTTCTTGCATAGCCGTCCCCTAACCCTTTTCCCATATAGCGGATTTTCTCCTATATAGATCTACATGTATATTGCTTAAAAAACACGCTTCATCATGGCATTTGCTCCCTCACCTCTCGTGATACACATAACAGTATGGTTATAATTGGAAGAAAAATGCAAATGACTGTCCCAAAAATACTGCCGAATAATAGATGCTAGAACCGCATGCATGAACTAATCAGTCTTTTATAGTTTTTCTTTTTGGGAATTTGGCGACGCTAGGAGTCTGGGCGGGGCGGGGGCAGGAGTGGGGAGCGGGAGAGGGGTATTTGTTCAAACAAATAAAGCATCCTTTACTTTACATATAGAACTGTTTGAAATAATCATTAGGTCATTTAAGTTGGCTACTTTCGATTTCACAAATTTAGATAAAATGGTAAAAATACAATGTAAAAGCGCGGGGCTCTATTCATTGCCCCGCTTCTGTCTATATTGCATTGCTCAACGGGGAACCAGAAAACATTAATTGTATTCTGAGAAGCGATTTGCCGTTTAATTTATTTATTAGAAAAAAAACAAGTTATCCATACTTTTTGCTATATATATATAAATATATTCACATCATCCCATATTTTATCACCAAACGTGAAGGTTGTAGCGTGTTTTTTTTATGATTTGTGTTGAAACGTTTATACCACTGAAGGGCTGTGAAGAATTTAATTTGATTCTATGATGGCTGAGTGTGGCAGGCCACGACCAGTCTGCACTTAGTCTAAGGCACTTGACACAAGGGACAGTTGGCCTATTATAACCCAGCAGGCACATGACGTCGTAATGACGTCAGTGCGACGTCATTTCGAATGTTATGTGCCCGCTGGGAAGTAGCTGGACCAGAACTACTTAAAGGTGTATAAATGTGTCTTTTGCAAGCGTTTATCTGTGTTCAGTGAGCGCAGCAGAGCGAATGGTCAAGTGGATTTCTTGCAGGGAGTTGTGGATTCGGCACCAACTAGCGACGCCTGTTCGATTTATTTCTTCAGTTCTATGATAAGGACTTGTCATAGCGACATGAATCTTAGCGGAGTTTGGCTTCTGTTCTTTTGGATTATTTTGGCTTTTTATAAGTTCTTGCTGCACCTGTAGCAATTGTCTGTCTCATCTTACGCGACACAGAGGTTGAGGTGGCTCGATGTGAAATTTGTAATAAAATTATTGCAGCTCAACAACTTCGAACTCCGTCTGACAAACGGATGAGAAACTGACACGGAACAGCTTTTCCCACCTAATCTTTCCCCTCGCAAAACTGGCTATATATCTTTTTTTCAGTTTCCTCCTTGCGGCGCTTTCTATTTCCTTCAAACTTCCCTCAACGCTCAGCCTCCTCTCATTTTGTGAATCACCATGTAGTGATCTACGCACAAAAGCGGTGAAGGTTGACGCCATCTTGATTGTTTGGCGTCATTACGTAACGCAGCGACAGAAAAATGTCACTTCCGTTTGGTGTCGCCACGAAAGAAATTCCATTGAAAGTAATTTATTTTTAAAGCAAAAATATGATTTACCAATCCTCTACCATAGAGCTCCCGCTCTTTCAAAGCGCCTTCGGAGCTTTGAAT
Source organism: Ctena decussata (assembly GCA_963989385.1). Taxonomy (NCBI): domain Eukaryota; kingdom Metazoa; phylum Mollusca; class Bivalvia; order Lucinida; family Lucinidae; genus Ctena; species Ctena decussata. Next base: position 81,075,033 of record OZ022509.1, read on the forward strand.
TGCAGGCGCTAGGCGCCTGCAAGCGAATGCTCGCTATTAAAGAATACTTTATTGTTATCATTATTTTTATTATTGTAACACCGTTCATAGTGCAGTTCTCTTTTATAATTATGCCTTTCAGTCTCTTGGATTTGAAATAAAGGAGAACAAAACAGTGGAAAAAGGGGGAAAAACATCTCATAAAGAAATTCTTCGTAATAACGCCTGCACTTTCATAGTAAAGTTTGTATTTTACCTTTAGGAGATAATATGAGAAACAGCAGCAGGGGTATGCCAGTGTGAAATATGTTTCTGTAATACACACGAAAATATACTGCTTAATATACAGTAGCAATAAACAAATGATTTCTCACAGATAAACAAATACTGCGCCTGCGCCGGTGACACATACTTTATGGGTATGATAAGCATCGTTTATTCATATATTAGAGATATATCTTTTTATGAAAGGATTTTTGGTGATGATGACGTCTGCAACCTGTGCATGCTCGGATCAGCAAGCGCATATGAATGTAGGATCAGAACCTGTGCGTAGTTTACGATAACGAGTGCTCGCTTTGGCATAATTCAAAGCTGATAAAATTAATAATGATAACAATCATTTGTAGTAATAATAATAATAATGTTTTATAATAATGATGATAAAATAATAACAATAATGATGATAATAACGGAAAAAAGTTCCCTGGCATATCAAATAAAAATATAACTTGCGTTTTGTTTTACTTTATTATTATTATTATTATTAACAGATGATGATGCTGTTCGCTTTTGATGTTAAACCAAACATTCTCTGATGTATAAAATAAATAAAAAATAGAGGGAAGAAGATAAAGAAAAAGAAAAGAAAAAAAAGAAGAAATTCTTTGTAATAACGCCTGACGTCCAAAGGAAAGATAGTATTTCAACTTTCCGTTTTAATGAGAATAGATAAAAACAGCCGCAGTTGTATACAATGTGAAATATGCTTCTGTAATACACATACGAATATGCAGTAGCATTGAACAAAAGATACCTTACAGGTAAACAGATGCCTGCTTTAAAAGGACGGTGTCGTATAATTTATGGGTTAGACAGGTATTTTTTTTTTTTTGAAACAGATTTTGGCGATGGTGACGTATGTCACCCTGCATGCTCGGATCGGCATACGCACAAGCAAAGTTGGATCAGATGTGTAGTTCATGATAACGATTTTTGATCTGGCATAACTTAAAACGGCGAACCGCACAAGTTTGCTGATAACAATAGAACTAATAACAATAATGGAAAATAAAAAAATGGTAGAAAAATGTTTGGAAAAAGAATCTGGCCCTTTCTTTTTTTTTTTTTTTTTTTTTTTGTTCTTTTATTTGAAATTGTCAGAGAATGCATAACAGTTATTTTTATTATTGTCATTAGTATTTTATCATTTTTATTATTTTTCTTTTTATTATAAAACCATTGCTGACGCTTTTTTTCTTCTTCTTCTTTTTCTTCTTCTGCTTCTTTGAGCCAAGATAGTCTCAGCATTAAATACAACCAGAATTAAGAAATATATCTCAGAAACACTTCAAGAGAACGTCGAAAGTTAAGGTTTGAATTTAACTTTTCCATTTCTTGACAACATATAACAAACAGTAGTAGTGGAGTAACAAAGCTACTGTAATACAAATACGAATAGGCTACTGAATACACAGCAGCAATAAACAAATGACTTCTAGCAGATAACGAGGTTGGATTGGCCGGATGCACACACTTTATATGTAAGCTAGGCATCGTTTTGGTATTAGATATTTCCCTCTTTTGGTAACAGTTTTAAATGATAATTAAATAAATATACCTTTAAAAGTCGATATTGATTTAAGTTTAACTAAATATAGTAGCAGATCCTTACCTACTGTGCATAAGTAAAGCTAAACCAACAAATCGTTTGCCATATACAGCTATCTATATTGGTATTAATTTTGCGACTCCACAGCATGAATTGAAGTTATATTTCAAAGGTGCCGAAGAACCGATAGAAGCCATCTTCTGATTGGTCAGTTTATTTTTGGAGAAATACGGGTCGACCCGTATAATAGGGGTCGACCCGTATTATACGGGCGGACCCGTTTAATGCGGGTCGATCCGTATATTTGAAATTCGGGTGGACCCGTATATATACGGGTCCACCCGTATTTAATATACGGGTCCACCCGTATTTAAGATACTGGTCGACCCGCAAATTTAGGGGTCGACCCGTATCTGAAATATACGGGTTGACCCGTATTTCAGAAATACAGGTCGACCCGTATCGGTGCTTTTGACCCTCTTGGTACACCATATGATCCAATGCCATGACGTTTAATCAACGTTGGTTCAACGTGTGTCAGTGCTATGTCCATTATG